>CM060967.1:131597911-131767911 GCA_030765045.1 Tenodera sinensis
GGTTGCACGCAAACTCCATTCTCCAGGGCAATGGCAATACAAGGAAATTGTGGGATATTAGCTGTGAAATAAAGCTCACTAATTAACATGACACATTAAACGTTTATTTCACTTAAGCTTTTAGATAAATAAAACTCGGATTTAACATTTATATTTTGATAAAAGAGCTTCGTTGCAAACTTTCTGCATTAATCGTCTTCTTGACGTTCAAAGCTTTTTTTTAGACTCCTTAGCAACGTAAATTTTTACGAACGCCCGTTGTTGCGAATTTCACCATGTGACTATCGCTAACAAATCTTTTCTTAATAACAAGATATTTTGCAATTAATTTTAAAAGTATTTTCAAAGGCTTTCTTTAACATGCGATTTGTGACACCGGGCGTGGCCCGAAACAAAGAACTGTCGGGGCTAAGCTACTTCACACCACATACTAGACCAGCGAGCAAACAAAGGCACAAGGTTAAGCTTTCCCACACCACTCACGCGAGCGAACACGTGACTAACAACAATGAAGCGGTAACACAAAGAGTCTTCGAGAAATATCTGGCTACATCAGAGTTACAGTTACAAACAAGTGCGAGACTTTGTGTATGTGTGTGTGTGTGTGTGTGTGTGTGTGTGTGTGTGTGTGTGTGTGAGAGAGAGAGAGAGAGAGAGAGAGAGAGGGAGAGAGAGTGTGTGTGTGTGATACGTTGCGTAAAAAAAGAGGATTTAACGAGCGCCTAGTGATCATGTTTTCGGAGTTGTTGCTTGAGAGACAGAGAGAAAGTGAAGATAAATAGTGAAAGGACTGAGTCAGGGTTACGAGAAGTAAACAGTTGTGAGTTGTATCATGAAAGACTGTACAGTGAGTTAAGGACGAAAAGAAAACTATGTATTTACGCAAAAGTTTAGAAGACAATATAGCGATAGAAAAGTAACGGGACTGATTTTGTGATTTTTATCACAGTACTAAATTGATGAAATAACATAAAATATCCATTTTCCTCTTTCCCTTCGAATAAACTGAAGATAATTTGTAGATTAATAAGAATTAAGCAAAAATTCCCCTGAAGGCTTAAACAAATATCTATTACTATCCCAACTCCCTCATCAAAGGACCAAATATGAAGAGATATAAGAGATTTTCAAGAATATCTCCCTACTCAAATCTACACTATACTTGCAATTTTTTGTTTTATTTTTATGTCCTCAGGGAAAAAAAAAAAACTATTTGGATTACAATACTGTATGTTTGAGATATTTCTATGACTAATAGTATAATGAAGTTTCTGTATATAGCCTTTACTCTGAATCTATGTCATGCAAAAATTAATTTCTAAGAGAGATTTGGCAACGTCACGTTAGCATGAAATTGTGACTAAATTCATTAAAATTAGGTATAAATGGGTTACAGCATTATTCACGCAATGTTTGCATAAAATAATAAACCATTTATATCAATTCTTCAAGAAGCTGGATAGCTCCAAATATTTGACAGATTTTTTTCCCTGCTAAACTGTTCTTTATTAACAATAATTATATCGGACATATTTGTTACACTCATGTAGAATCCCTAGTTAACGTATGACCGAAGCAGTAAGTTCCACCCGGTATATATGTACTTTGAATGCCATGTACAACTTTTTCTATGCAAATTAGAAGAAGAGAAGGAATTAAGTCAAATTTATAAATAAGATTCTTGGAGTTTTCAAATCGGTTTTGAATGCATATTTAATAAAAGGCACATAGGTGCAGCAGTCGTGCGCTGGAGAAATGCCGTGATCATCAACCCAGAAATCAATATGCTGCAAGGGTATGCAGACAGGAATAGCTTCACCAGGAACGTCTTGAACTTTGAGAAAGTGGCCATGAACTTGACTCCATTACCGCGAAATGTAGATGGGGTGATGACGAAAATGAGCATTTGAGAACAGAATACCTACACCTAAGCATGCCTGCAGATCATTAGTATGTTTCTATTTCTTATCCTGTTCACATTTGGTGATCCAGCTGCTAGCTTTGGTGAATACTGATAATATCTATCAGCCCTCGGTGAATGCAGGGAGATACGAATCGACCATGCTTCAATATGTGCATATATAACATGAAAGCAAGTTCGTAATTTCAAAAAAAAAAAAAAAAAAAAAAAAAAAAACCTTAAACGTTAGAATCCTTAAATACAGGTAAACGAAACAAGTAATTATAGTAATATGACACAGACCGCGGGACACAACAAAGGACGTTCGGACCGGGCTGCCCCACCCCACTGGCGGTTCGTGTATCAAAGGTGGTCATGGTCCGGCTACCTTGCACGACTGTTGTGAACACGTGACAGCAATAAGATCGGCAGAACTAAAAGGGATTTTCGAGATTATTCGAGAAGTGTCTGGAAGCCAGCGTATTTGTAGAAGTTCGAGAAAGGTCCGTGTTACGAATCCTCGTTATATAAGGAGGCGAGGTAACTAGAGGAGTTAGTAGTTAGTGTCAGACATGAGTCGTAATCAGACAGTTTGGGTGTCTGTGTGTCAGCTGCGTGCGTCGTCGCGTGGAAAGGAAGATAGTGAAACAGTTGATGAGTGTTGAGTGACTGTATCGTCTGTTTCAGAGATAGCGAAAGGGAAGAAAGACAGAAAGGAGTGAATCAAGGGTACGTCAAGAAAACACTTGTGACTTCTACCCCAATGTTATTCACTCTATGTTTACTTACTGCTAATTTCTTTTACTTTCAATCGAATGAGTCACTAGTACTATGTCGTAAGTAAAGTAAACAAGACTGATACATTCTGAGGATAGGGAAATAATTAGGAAGGTGACAAAAGGTATGTGACGAGGAAGCTAGGAACAACTGTATAAAATTTCCACTGTGTCTAGGAACTGCAAGCGCTGCTTTTATATCGGGGCTTGTGACAGAAGGAAATAACAATCAAAAGAATTATTCGCAAACAAGTGCAAGATTTAAGTGTAAGTGGCGAAAAGGGGGTTCTAACGACCCTTGGGAAACATCGGAAGACAAGGCTTCTAGTCAATATAGATGATTTCGATAAGTGTATTCGGAGAGTTACATCTACGTGACTATTACATTCCTGAGAAGCGTTTTCCTACTATATATAAAATTGTTGTTCGGGGGCAAAACATTCATTTTTCTTGGAGAGTAAGTTTGCTTTGGAAGGTAATTTCAGAGCTGGGCTTTAATTAGAGAAAATGTCAGAAAAAAGTACTTATAGAACACTCTCACATCGTGGCTTGGCGGCAAAATAAAACACTTCCGAGAAAGTCGCAGAAGTATCTTCTACACATATTAATGAAACCTTTTTATAAGCAACATATTGCATGAACTAAATAACATTTCATTTTCGCTATTCTGAGCGACTTCTTTGCTTTAATCTGCCACTATTGTTGTAAGAGCAACCAGAAGCACCCAGTCTGTTTCAGATACCGGGAGAGCAATAAACTTATGACCCTGCTGCGCGGTGTTTTGCCTGTCTGCTTCCTCAGCATTCGTTACCGTCTGCCCTATCGTAGAAAGACATGGATGAAACCATACAACATTTTAAAAACTACCTTTAAAGGTTTTACTTACCAACTTCATGAAAGGAGATGCTGAAACTGGCCACTGTCGTTGTCCATACATTTTTGGCATTTCTTTAGGAAACTATCCATCACGCGCCGTAGTTCATGTTGAGAAATGCTGGCAATTTCCTGGTGGATATTTTGTTATAATTCTTCCAGTGTGTGTCGGTTTGCCTTGTACACTTTATGCTTTAAGTTACCCCAGAGGGTTAGGTCGGGGAACGAGGGGGCCACAAATCTCTACAAATAACTCTATCCTGAAACACACTTTCAATTGTTCTCATCGCAAAATTGGCTGTATGACCTGTTGCTATCTTGTTGAAAAAAGGAAAAATCACGCTCCCTATTGGTTAATTCTCTAAAGAAAAATTGTATTCACGTATGTAAGCACGACAACTATTAACCCGAAAAAAATCATAATAAATGCACGCAGTGCAGTAGAAAACAAATGCTGAGACACAATACGCTTTGTGGCTAAGTACAGGACAAAATAATAAAGCACACTGGTAATAATGCAGCCGCACGATATCACGTCAACTCAATACTGACTGTGAGCAGAGCAGAGAAAAACAAGTGATGCTCGTGACCTTATGTATGTCAGCTGCTGTTATCGTATTTCTCAGCAGTGGAAAAACACCGCGTAGCGGTTCACATGTATTTGGACCTCTCTATATAACAAAATATCCTCCAGGAAATTGCCAGCATTTCTCAACATGAACGACGGCGAGTGATGGATGTTTTCCTAAAGAGAAGCCAAAAGTGTATGGACAACGACGGTAGCCAGTTTCAGCATCTCCTTTCACAAATTTGGTAAGTAAAGTCTTCAAAAGTAGTTTTAAAAATGTATGGTTTCATTTGCGTCTTTCTAGAATAGTGGCAGACAAACCACCTCTCAGCCGGTTCGTTAAGTTTTTTTCTTTCTTTTTTTTCCGTTATAACTGTATACCTAGAATTGGTTACTAATGTAGTAACTGACTGTATTCCTGCGAGAGACCACGAGCTGGTGGACAGACTGTGCTGTTGGTTCAACAGTCCTGGAGTCAGTTTTCTATAACTAACTTTAGTGCCCCTGCAGAAGGTTCAATGTCACTCCCTAATCCCAAGTTCCGGAGTCATGATAGCGGAAGCAGCTGAAAGTGCCTTCTGCGTCGCTAGGTACAGGCATTTACATGACCAATGAACGTAAAGGAGTGAGTTAGGGGTGGAAAGCGTATAGCTGAACAGCAGTTACTGTCCCTGCTTGTTACTGGTAAAGTGAAAGGCCGATGAAGAAGGGAGTAGCATTTTCATTGAGCCCACTCATGTCTCCCCCCTCCCTCTCTTTTATCTGCTTCGTTGCGTTAATTTGCTCTTGGAATAGCAGGCCACGTGCGCACCTATTTAATTATCTCCCTTTTAACGGCATCTCTTTTGTCACAGTGATCTTCGTAAGTGCCATTAGAAACCGTCTAATAATAATCAAAGTGCACTCATAAAAAACTCAAAAGCGCACACTCTAATCAATCATAACAGCACACAAACAAGTGAGATGGTTGTGACTCTCATTCAGAGGTCGAGGGTTCAAATCCTGCCTATATGACGGAGGTTTGCTTCGAGTTTCGCTCAGTTATGGGAATATTCAATACCATACACCAAACCTATTCCGTTCATAGAACAATATAATACAGATAGAATAGTATAAATAGAAAGGCAGAAAACACTACACAAATAATGCTATCAACAAATGATGCAAGCAGATGGTGCAGGAAAGCCATCTATCCGACTTCACATTTCACAGTAGTCATGCTTGAGTCCACCTTGGAATTAATTAAATACCAAGAAGTGAAATTAAACAAAAGACTATGCAAACAGGCTATCTATCACATTCTGAATCATATGTATCAAAAACAATCTGTGATTGAAATGAGTTTCACTTGAAAAACAAACCCCTACCGATGTTTTCAAAACGTCGATTATAAAGTGGCTTCATTTAACCTACATGTACAAAAATGAATAGTTACCTAGAATTTTACAAGAATTATCTACCTAGTTTCCCAAAACCTTACCTATAAATTTACATTAATTAGCCTATAACCTATAAGCTTTAGTACAAAACCTAGACGACTCGCGCGATACTTTGAGCGATCTTCATTTTTTTTACCTGCTAAACAAAGAACTACCCATCAAGGTCGTGAGCAATCTGCGCTCTCTGAGTACCAGTTGCCCAGCTTTAGTACCCAGTAAAGTGAGTACAGATTGCTTCACAATACAATAATAGACGGACCCAGCAAGGTGTTAGGGCTATAGCCCCCTTAATCATAAAAAAACCATATAGGTAGTGTTACTTTGGTAAAGTCAAAATCAATACTTCTATTTCTATACGCCAGTTACTAGCTACTCGTCAAAGATCAATGAATTTACTATACTGGTAGACCATATATCAAAATACAAGTACGTTCCACTAACTTGAAAATATATAAAAACAGAAACATAAGGATGAATCAAATATGCTTTATATTGACTATTAAATAGTTTATTAATATGAATTAAGCTCTCAAACAATGAGGACCAATGACATAGCAAAAACTTGGTAGTCAAACTCCTTAAATATGTTAATAATACATTTTTATTCCATAAATAGTTGGCTGAAAGACTATAAAGAACACAAAATAAACAAAATAAATAAAAACCCAGTGAAAACACTATGAAAAAGCACTGTTGAACAACCCCAAATACGACAGGGAAAAGTAAGTAGCGAAAGCTGTGTGAATGTAAGAGGTTGTATTTCTATGTCAATCATATAGAAAATTGTATGCATTCTTTGTAGAAGAGGTAGTAGAAAAAGAAATGTGATCGTGTTGCGTAAAAGAAAAGTGATTAGAGAAAACTGTGTGAATGTAATATTTGACATTTCTATTTCAGTCATAAAGAGTTGTATGAATTATATGTCGAAGGACGAGTAGGGAAGTATAGGTAAAAGAAAAGCCAGCAGAGAAAACCATGTGAATATTACCCTGTATTGTAAAATGGATAGCATTATACACTAAATAAATTTTCTTATAATTTAAATTAATCTTTGTGTCCAAACAATAATTAGTAAATCACCTGTATGATGCATGAACATTTAGAAATGAAGATGTTCTATTATTGATTGTATATTGCTCATTAGTGGTGATCCGCCTCTGCAACAAATCATTCTTTCAAATCATCAGATCTTCATGTGTATACAAATATTTTTTCTTCAACATCTTCACGCTTAAGTACTGGATGCAATAGACACTGTTATACAGGGAGGTTACCAATGACATACCCATATACTTACAAAGATAATATAAATGTGCAGTCAGCTTAATAATAACCTAAAAAGTAACAAAATTTCTAATTTGTTGTATTATATGAAACTACTGGAATGATTGCCTGTGATCTCTGATTAAATGAGTATTTTCTTTCGAACGGCTTACTCACTGGAGAGTCGAACACAGGACCGTCCTAATCTCTTGCAATAGCAGCACTTACTACTCATAACAGAAGTTGTCACAAACTCGCTCGAAGAGTAGCACTTTTTAGCAACAGAAACACACTAACTCATTCACTCGCCAAAGCACTCGCTTATACAGAAGTTGGTTAGAATTCCAGATCATTCAAGAAAGGAAACCTCCAGCAGATTTTGGTTATTGTGCTAATAATACCGCTGTTTACACGGCGAGAGCGCTACCTATCTGTTTATCCCTCCACTGCCTGCCAACCATGGGTCACATAATGTTGGATTTGGAAGATTTCAGAAGAGCTAAGGGCATTTCGCATTATCTTAGTAACAAACCATTCAAGAATGGGAGTAACGTATTAAGAAAATTCCTGTACCACAAACAACCCTTAAATGAAAAAGAAATTCTTACTTTCAATTTTCTCAAACCGGCACAAGATTTCGAATAAAGTACCATGGTAAATAAAATGTATTATTACGTAAAGTGAATCATTTAGGAGATATTCCTCGTTATTTGTATAAGCTTTAGAGAACTTATACTTTTGTCAAATGGAACATCATTTAGTATTCAATTTTTTATATATTGACCGTGCAAAGAGAACGGAATTTGAAAGTTCTAAAAGATTTAACTGTCGCTCAAAGCCTACTGTATTCCCATTGCACGTGCAGGAAAACAAACAATAAAGATAATTTCTGGAAATGTTTATCTCAACTAACACGAAGAAGACATAGCAATAAGAGTTTATAAGAATGGTTAGCACAAGAGTAGAGAAAGTCATGTGAGTGGAAGACATAAGATTTTTCTTTCTTTCTTTTGTGTTTTTCTTCAACTAGCTATACAGAAGTTGAGCAATTTTATGCCGCATTTGCTGCGATGTCTCAACGTTTAGACGCACATACCACACTGGTCCGTCAGAAAATGGATAAATTGACGACACTGCAATGTTTATTAGAAAAAAGAAGAAAGGGAGACAAAGAGACGGAAAAAGGTTTTGTGGAAACATATGGCCACAATACTCTCATTCCTTTTGAGTGCAGGAAACAACGGATGGTTTTTTCCCCCCTTTATTTCTGTTCCGCGTTCATGGAAAGAGAACAGACTTTCAAGGGCATCACAAAGTGGCAGCTTTGAAAAGATTTGACTATCGCTTTAGCATCCGGTATTCTTCATATACTTACAACCAAGTGTGTAAATGACAACTGAATTTTATCTGAATGAACAATAAGTAGATAACTACATGCACACTTTATCTTGAGCCCTTGTGCGACGAACGGTCTGAGTCAAGAAGGCTATGTTTTGTCAAAGGACAACTGAGCATACTGTCCATACTCCAGTGTTACCATTCCTACATTTCATTTTATTAAGTTGCAGTTCTCTTGCATTATCATACCGGTTTACTCTAGTGTTTAACCAACTTAAACAGTAATTTTATGTACTAAATGCCTGAAGCAGATCCAACTTCGACACGGCAAACTCCTCTAAATACTAAAATAATGAGCCATGTGTTTAGCCTTTTACTTCACCTGTTGGCTAACCTGGAGAAAACAATTGCGGAAACCATAACCAACCACATATAATTTAAAACACGACTGCGCAAAAGACATGAAAACTGTGTTGCCAGCTCGGCCAAGTTCTGTCTTCAAAAGCACCCGAAAAGCACCAGAGCTAGCAGGCACGGTAGAAGTTCGATACCTCTCCAGTCATATAGTATTTTGTATTAAGTATTTTGACAAAAAAGAAAATCTAATTATATAAAAAGTGTATGAAGTTTCAAACCTGAAAGGTGAAACAATGTAGGTTATGTCACAATTATACCATGTTACATGGTAGAAACGATATCGAATATTATCGCGCAGACTTACATAAAATAGTTGCACTCACTTAAAAGTCGTCTCTTTCGTCACAATCTGCCACAAAAACGACATTGCCCTTCGACAGTGATGAGTATGAGTATGAGTATGAGTATTGTTTAAGGGCCCATCGACAACTAGGTCATTAGGGCCCTAAGTTCACAGAATAAAGCAAGCCAACAATAAAACCTCACCCTAAAGAGCTAAAAGGTGAAAGTTAAAATAACTTTAAAAAAAAAGGTTAAAAAGTCTAAAACCGAGAGCTAAAACAGTTAAAAGTTAAACAACTGGTAAAAACGTACACTTATAAAAGTTAAAACTGATAAAATCTTTAAAAGGTAAAAAACAGAATAACATCCAGAGTAAAAACAACTAAAAGTCAATATCCGCCAATATAAAAGCACCTTACACTTGCTTGCAAAAATCAATCTTGGCAACAAACCGCAGTGCTGTATTGACAGCTACTGCGTCGTTGCCTAAAACAGAGCACAGTGTAAGGCCCAGGCCTAGGGACTGACGCTCATGACCGTATTGCGGACAATCAAGAAGGACATGTGCGACGGAGAGTGGAACATTGCACGTCGCACAGACAGGCTCCGGATCACCACGCAAAAGATGTCCATGCGTGGCTCGAGTGTGGCCTATCCTCAGGCGGGTTAAAATCACTTCCTCACGCCTGGAATTCCTGCAGCTGGTCTGCCAGGGTTGTACAGTGTCCTTTATTGTCCGTAACTGAGTGCCAGCTAACGCTTCCCAAGATTGCTGCCAGTGGGTAAATAGATGGCGGCGAAAGTATTTCTGCACATCTACATAGGGTAGCGCACGGGTGGAGTATTCCGGGAGGCGGCATGCAGACTTTGCAGCCGCATCCGCCGCCTCGTTGCCCGGAATACCCACATGGCCTGGGATCCACGTAAAAACAAACTGGTATCCGCGAGACAGTAGTTGCGAGATCAACGTCTGAATTTTAATAATCAATGCCGAGGTGCCGATAAACTGTTGCAGGGCCTGGAGGGCGCTAAAAGAGTCGGAACAGATAATAAAACTTCCAGGACCTGAACTGGAGATAAAAAGCAGGAAATAAAATATGGCAAACAGCTCGGCGGTAAATACTGAACTGGCGTCTGGAAGGCGGTACTTGCGAACGTCGCCATGGTATACAAAAGCGGAACCCGTCGCACTACCCATCCGTGAGCCATCAGTAAATACCGGAGTATGAGTCCGGTATCGGCCCAGAACTGCGGTGAAAAGTTGGTGAAACACCGAGTGAGGGGTAGCTAACTTCGCACAGCTCGACAGCTCCAGGTCAAAGCGTGCACGCTGGAGCTGCCATGGAGGGTATCGGCCATGCGAATGCCGCTCTACGGCTGGCAAGCGTAGATCGTGTGCGGTCAGAAGTTCTCGAAACCTGATGCCGCTTGGACGGGAGATAGTTGTATTCCGCGTATAACGGTACACTAGGTCTGGACGCAATACAGGTGGAAACGAAGGATGACCTGGATGAGCGGCCAACCTTGCCACGTAGGAACATAGTAACAACGAGCGTCGGGCAGACAGTGGGGGTTCGCCAGAATCAGCATACAGACAGTCCACTCTACTTGTACGGAAAGCCCCAGTAGCGAGACGGATACCAGTGTGATGTATTGTATCTAAAAGGCGGAGTTTAGAGGCGGATGCGGAGCCATAGATAAAACAGCCGTAGTCTAATTTGGACCGGACCAGTGAACGATACAACCTCAACATGACCGTGCGATCGCCGCCCCAAGATACCCCAGATAAAACCCGGAGCACCCGAAGCGAACGATCGCAGGAAGCACGCAGATAACGAATATGGTGCTCCCATGTAAGTTTGGTGTCGAGGTGTAAGCCCAAGAATTTCAGGTGCGGAACAAATGGAAGACGCGTGCCACGCAAATAAAGATCAGGGGCCGGGTGTACGCCACGAAGTCGATGGAAGTGGACACATTGTGTTTTCGTAGGGGAGAACTGAAAGCCGGTGCGAAATGCCCACTCGGCGATGGATGTTATAGCTAGCTGCAGTTGACGCTCGATGTGCTCTAAACTATGAGAGCGATAGTATATCGCAAAGTCGTCGACATACAGTGACATTGGTATTCCCCTACGAACAACACTGGCAATGCCGTTGATGGCCACGGCGAAAAGTGTTACACTCAGAATCGACCCCTGGGGTACACCATTCTCCTGGATTCGTTCTTGTGAAAGCGTATGGCCAATGCGGACACGAAATCGGCGAAGTTGTAAAAAATTAAGAACAAAGAGAGCTAGATGGCCACGTAAACCGTAGTCGTGTAAACTACGGAGGATACCATAGCGCCATGTAGTGTCGTAGGCCTTCTGCAGGTCGAAGAACACCCCCACGACATGCTGCTTCATGAGAAAGGCATTCTGGATGTAGGCCTCCATGCGAGTAAGGTTATCGACACTCGAGCGATGACGACGAAAGCCGCACTGAACGTTGCTCAGCAGGTTATTCATCTCTAGCCACCACACTAAGCGAGTGTTAATCATTCGTTCCATGGTCTTACAAACGACACTCGTCAGGCAGATAGGACGGTAGCTAGAGGGAAGTGTCCGGTCCTTCCCCGGCCGAGGGATAGGGATGACAGTACCCTCGCGCCAGGAAGAAGGGAAAACCTGCTGAAGCCAGATGCGGTTGTACATGTTCAGCAGGAAGGTCAACGCCTCAGGTGGAAGATGAAGCAGCATTTGTCGGTGAATGTCATCAGGCCCAGGAGAAGAGTCCTTCGCGAGAGACAAAGCATGGGCTAGCTCCGCCTCCGTAAAATGAGCGTTGTACGGTTCACTAGAGTCACTTTTAAAATTGAGGACTACCCGCTCCGCAAATTCCTTGACGGGTAAAAAGGTAGTGTGGTAGCTTTGGGTTTGGCTATCAGCAGCGAAAGCGTCTGCGAGGGCGTCGGCGATATCGACAGTGATGATTCCAGGGAAATGTAGCTCTGCCAATTTTGGATATTTTCAACTATGCCTTTAGATAAATCACCGTTGTAGCAACACTTTCACCTTTATAAATCCAAATCTTATTACCAGAAGGAATATTTTGAGGGACGACGATTAAGGGTTTGTATAAGCACTGATTAGCTATTGTTTTCACTTGCTTCCCATATCAATTGAAATTATTTTTTTTTTTATTTCTAAAAGCACCAGATTAAGCGCTAAACACCAGTTTCGCCATGGCGGCAATTACATAAATCAGGCACAAGATGCATTTAAAAATCACCAGATCTGGTGCCAAAAGCACAAATTGGCAACCGTGCATGGAAAGCCTTGTGGCCGTCTTGGACAACCACGCCATCTGAGAGCTCAAGTTAAGTGTGCGAGTAGTAGAAGAATAACTTTTGTAAGAATACTTTATAAGGTAGTGAGTAGAGAAGATAATGTGAATGTACCAAATACGACTTTTTAAATAAAGTCTCTTCTCATGGCTAATGAACATTTCATAATATTCTGTCTTAAACTGATGTACGCATAGGTACAAACTTTGAAATACTTATTTCTCAGTAACGAAATGGGACAGAATTACAATGACTCTTGTTTATGATTCACAAGGTAGTGGAAAGCACAAACGCGTTCATCTGTTTACTAACAAACACGATGGTGGAACTGTTGATCGTGGGTAGTGAAATGTTATTACAAAGTCGAGGATGTTCAACGAAGGAGGATGGTTGAATTTGGCATATCACCACCAAGGCTAACAATCATAACAATTGGAAACAAGTTTGAAGTGGATGGAACAGTGCAAGATGTATTGAAAGAGCGTTGTGGAAGAAAGAAGTTCCACCAATAACGAGTGACGATGTGGTCATGCAGGCTTTTGTTAGGACTGTGCTGTGTCACAACAAATTTTGAATATTCACGGGTTTAAGGAATACAACACAATAGCTATATTTCTGTCCCTTTTTGTTGCTGAAAAATAGTGTTTCATAGAGTATATACATAATTTACAGACACTCTTTAGTTTATAACAAGTATCAGTGTCTAGAATACCAAGAGAAAGCCTAAAAGTAACGAATGTTTGGTTAAATTATCTTATAAGTAACTTAGGAAGTAATGGGTTAGGAGATATATGGCAGAAAAGAGACAATCATATGAAAAGGTTTTAGAAATTAGCAAGAATTTGACGACATAGATATACAAAATATATTTAGTGAGGTTGTTGAAAAGATATCTCTAATTTTCTATATACCGACGAAAAGTTCATGGGGAAGGGAAAAGTATGGTACATAGAGATGACAAACAAAGAGGAGAGAGAAAGTGTTGCATGGATTGGAGTAGGAGTGTGAAGACTAAAAAGTTTAAGAAAAAGTATTCTACAAAATCAATGTCCTATTAGTGGTGGAAATGAAGATACTGAACATATAATTACTTTCTCTACTACGTATAGTAAGTAGGGGAAATAGTGTATTCGACCCAACATTTTGATGTGGAGATTTCACCAGAAATGTGTGCTTTGAGGGTCCCTGAATCCAGAAAAAGCAGTTTTAGAAAAAGGTCCGTGTCTCTGTCTGTAAGTGTTTGTGAACAGCGTAACTCAAAAACGAAAAGTGAGTTAAAAACTTAAGTTAATATTTAAGTTTAATCGTATTTCAAGGATGCGACACGAAAATGTTTCGAAAATCTTTATTTCCTCAAAATGGCTCTAATGATTTTGATTCAAATGCCATATATTTAAGATATTTTAATGGCAATTTATTTTGAATTTTCTGGCTAAAGCCTATGTAACATTGATTCTTGATGACTTTTGCATAACTGGTAAACCGTAAGACATAGACTAAATCTTACTATAAAAATGTAGATTTCGTTAAAACACACAAGTTATGTCCTAATGAATTTTTTTTGGAGGAACCATTTGGGAGATATTCCTTGTTACTTGTGTGAGTTAAGGAAAACAGAAACTTTTCTCAAATGGAAGGTCATTATTCACTTTTTATCGTTTGGCCGAGTAAACGGAATGGAATTTGAAAGCTTTAAAATATTTGATTATAGCTCAAAGCCTACACTATTCCTATATTCCCTTTGCAGCTACAAGAAAATTGGTAATAAAATAAGTTCTGCAAATGTTTATCTCAACTAACATGAAGAAGATATAGGAATAAGAGTTTGTAAGAATGGTTAGTACATGAGTAGAGAAAGTTATGTCAGTGCAACACATCAGATTTTTTTAAATGTAAAGGAACAGAAATGTGGAGAAAAGAGTGGGTATCTCAGTAAGAAAAGGTTGAAGACAGAGAGAAATCTAGCTATAATAGAAATTTTCCAGAAAGAATAAATAAATGAATGCATCAATAAATAAAACAAGGATCAAAGTGTGAGGACAAGGCATCGTTACAATTTCTGAAAAAACGCAGGAATCCTGTATTTCAATAAAGCATGCAGAAATTTCATAGAATGTCATGAAATGAGAACTTCAGCTGTTTTATTGCTTACCGCCGTACGCTTTTATGTGGCCTTTAAAATACAAGGTTATCGCCATTCCTTCTATAGTGTATTTTAAGTAGCATTCCAGGACTAATGCACCAAGAAACATGTTGTTATGAGCGTTAGTGCAAAACATCAGCGGAGGAGGCTTTTAAAGAATGAAAGAAAACGAAGTGAGTAATTCAGAGACAAAGAGCAGAACAAGATAAAAGCGAGGTGACCGTACAACGGTGAACTGATGTCATTAACATCCAGGTTATTGTTAACTCATTTCCAACATTAATGGGGTGCACTTCTTTGATATCCTCCATTAACTATGATGCCTATCTTCAAAATCAAAGCTAATTATGCAGAGTTTATAAAGCACACTGCACTTGTTAAGGGTTCTAAGCAAATCTATTAGGAATGGAATTTTCATCCAAGTTACCATGCCTGTAAGAATCAAACTGCTAAATAATACTGATACAAGTAACAATGTAGTGCAGTTTGACTATTAAAACTCACCGTGTTTACGTACTTCCTTGATTGCCAAAGTAACTACATATATATACTACCAGAAGAGTGGTCTACTCACAAAAATAGGAGTCAGTTGGGGGATGTAATTGCCAGCACACGGTAGGTCTGTTGTTTAGAGCACCTGCACACAAAGATCCGACATACATACGTCGTTCAAATCCCGGCTATGACATTTTTTTCCATCTTCTTCTTCATCATCTGATTACTATTCTCTTATGTAAGACTTACAAGCTAGTGCCTAGGATCAGATGCCTGATGGAGAGCACAGGAACCTATGGACCGGACAGAGTGGAGACCTGGAAACGGGTGGTCAGCCAAGCACCAGGTATGAGAGTGAGGAAGAGGATGATACGAAACAGGCGAAATGAACAATTGGAAAAGCGATGATAGAGCTGTTGGTGGAATGAGTGGCGGAGAAAACAGAAGAACCCGGAGAAAACCCACCCGGACGCCGCTTCATTCACCACGACTACCCTGGGATTGAACCCGGACCACCTTGATGACAGGCGAACGCTCTAACACTCGGCTACGGCGCCGCCCTGATTCCATCTTTCCAGTAGGTATAAATTATTACTCAATTGAGTAACAAAGAACTCAGTGAACTATGGTAGTGGTCAGACGCTCCTGTTGTTCTTCTCTTCTGAAGATGTTGCCCACAATTGAAGACGAAGCATCAAGTTTTACAAATGTTATTGTTCAGCCACGAACGACAAGTCTGCCAAATGTTACATTTTACTAACAAGGTGAAAATCTACGATATAAATGAGCTCGTCGTTTGGCCTAAATGTGCTCTCATGTGAGTAGGTATCTAAATTACGAGTTTGTCGTTCTGAAGCTTTAGATTTTCTGTGCATCTAAGTTTGTGAAAAACCGTAGCGCGTCGCATTTATTTCAGTTAATAAGCGCTACAAAAGGAAATACAACAACTTCTGCACGAGTTTTAAGTAATCTTACTCATTAATAAACCTCTACTTTTTAAACCAGGTGTATAGCAGACCATATTTAGTACATATTTATTGAATCCCTAAAGCTTAAAATCCTATTTCGTCGGAAGGGCATGATAGGGTTGTAACCAGGGTGAGGTATTCTTCAAGTTTAGTGTACACGCACGTTGACCACGAAATACCGGGCAGCGACAACGTAAACAAGGCTGCTTCTTATGCGTTCTCAAACGACATACAGTCGCGTACAAAGTAAACGTGGCTCTGTAGATGAGCAGCTAACTGGAAATTACATGCATGGTTACAGGGTAGGCATTAAATTGCACATTGGGATATGTAAAAGGGACAATACCTAAATACTTGAATTATATGTGACATTGAATTATTTATACTATTCATAAAATTATACGTAAACTTTATTTCGTAACCTGTTCCATTTTCAGTGTCTGAAAAACAAAATATAATACAACTTTCATGTAATGTCATCTTCATTTGTAGAGAAACGCATAGTCTAAGTCCTGCACAATTGTATAGCTACATAAATTTATAACTAGAGCCCTGCACTTGAGACATACTTAAATACTTATTTCAACTGTAAATTAATCCTGAATTAGCTTCCCTATTCGTAATTACTTCACTGTACTGTGCTACGCATGCTGGAGCGGCTGTGTGTAATACAGCCGGTGCCTGACCTTGCCCTAATGTCCGTCTGATTACCAGAAAGGTACCGAATTTATGGTTATAGCTTACACAGCAATAAGCACAGCAAATTTATATTCATTGTGACTGTATTTAAGATAGTATAAACAGATAATTACGAAGTCAAAAGAAAGGTCAAGCAAGAAGTCATTGTATTACGAACATTAAAGTCTATCCATGATTGCCGCAAAGGAAGCCTTGGCTCCACTCATTATATGCAACAACCTTGTAAACGTAAAATCAAATTTTCATACACTGAGCAACAGTAACATCAATACTTGGAAACAGGGGCATGGCTGTTTTGGAGAGTTTGAAAGTGCATGCTGCCGTCGACACAAATGTGAAATGCTGCAATGATCTGAAGATGAAAACATCTTTGAAAAGAACAATGGATTAGGAGCTAACGGAAATTATTTGAGTCCTTCAAAGTTCTGATGGAGCAGTGGAGATTATCTATTATTACTGTCACTTATTTATGTAATCTCCAACAAGTATTTGAACCCTATTGTACCAATGACTGTCTTAGGGTTACAAATACTGTCGCATACCACCGCTAGAGAAAAGTCTGCAGGGCTCGGGCCGGGTTCGGGCCCTAATTTGAACAATGTTTGACGGGTTCGGGCCGGGCATGAAAATTAAGAGATACAAAATAATTTATTATATCTTTTTGGTCACCGATGCCGAAATTCCGAGAATAGCACAATCATCGCAACATTTTTAATAGGAATTCTACATTATTATTCTGATGAAACATTTCAAATGATTGATGATGATGATGCTGATGATAAAATTACACAATCGGGTCGGGCTCGGGCTGGGCTCGGACACTGTTACCTCTTCTCGGGCTCGGCTGGACTCGGGCTTGGTTGAGGCCGAGCAGGGTCGAGCCGAACCTAAGAATGTTGGCCCGTGCAGGTCTTTACCGCTTGATAATACCGTCGGTAAACAAGGACAACAATACGTGGGCTGACAAAGGCCGATTCCAGACAGTTTAAGAAACTCACACTGTCGACTTATTACGAAAAGCTTTAAACGTCGTATTTCCAGAGAAATTGCTGGGACCTAATTTACGGCTATATAAGCGAGTCAAACGGGCAGTGTTGAGTGAGTTGTTAGTGAAGTCACTTTTTGGTTAGAGTGCAGTAGAGTTGTTTATGAACAGTGAGCAGTATTTGTGTCAAGATTACGATAAAACAGGACAGTTGTGAGCTGCAACGTCACGACGAATTGTAAATTGTGTTAACGATAAAACAAAGGACTGTGTCTTCTGATTCAGTTTTGGAAGAAATAAAGTGAAATTAAAAATAAGAAGACCTGTCATTTGTGACAATATGTATACAAAATCATGCTTTTATCAAGCTTGGATGACAAACAAAACATTGGCACTGGGAGAAACTAATTTTAATACTAACTTCAGTGTTATGATGTAGAAACTTCACTAATAGTGCAAAAGGGAAGATATTTAAAAGCACACTACAGAGCAGAAATATGGCCTTTGAATAAAAACGAGTTAAGTTGAATGTACTGGAAATGGACTTACGGAGAAGGTCAGCCAGGATATCCAGGAAAGAAAATAAGGAACACGAACACAGTTATACAAGTGCAAGAGGATAGTGTTGTTACAATTGAAAGTAAACAAGTGCAGTGGTAGGGATATGTAAGTAGAATGGAAGAATATCCAAATCGTGCAGGGATGGGAAATTAAGAATAGCACAGGACGAGGACGATCTGCTAACACTAGATGCAAAATGCATTCATGTCAGTAGATTAAGATGTGCAAGTTATATATCAATGGCGTATGTAAGGTAATCATAATAATCAGATCATTAAATCATTGAATGAAAAAGATTTAACTTATACCAAAGCTGACAAAGGGAATAAAATCGTAATTTTAGACAAATCTGGTTATATTAACAGAGCAGAACTTTTAGTTAAAAGTGAGGATTACATAAGAATTTATAATGGCCCATTAAAATCATGCATTTTAACTTTCAATAAATTTCTTAATGAAGCGAAAATGATACCCAATAAAGAAAAACGTATTTTAAAAGTCAACAATTCGGTTTTACCCATATCGTATGCACTTCCTAAAATTCAAAAACCAGGAAATAAAGTGAGAATCCTTATAAATTGTATAAATACACTTATTTACAATTTACTGAAATGGTTTAATAAAAAATCCAGCACTTCTGACAACAGCATTTCAAGAACTTGCAGCAATTACTAAGATAAGTGAAGCTTTTAGCCTCTAAATTTGTTTTTATTTTAGATTCTGTTACTTCACTGCTAACAGCTTCAGGTTTTCATTGAATTTAACAAGATCATGTTTGTACATTTCTTTGTGCATATTTGGGCAATATATGGTGCATATTTTCATACATATTATAGTACATATAATTCTCAACACTGCTGATAAGATAACGCACAGAAAGGAATTTTCCACACCAAATTCTCAACTGGCAGGATTAATGTCCGACATATATCTCTTCCTTACTCCTGGCAATGACCTGTTGAATTCCAAACATGCTATTTATTTGAATTAGGGCCCTAAGAGGACCATTAACACAAAATGAACATCATTAATATTTCAGTCCCCGTATCTGAGGTGTTGCACAAAGCTGAAACAAATTATACAAGGGAAAGTGTGTGTTATCAGAGTATTTTAATGCACGTAGCTTGATTCATTTAAGCGACGAATTCCTGATGTTAATATGGCGCGTAATGCGAGGTAATTTATTCGAGCTTCCCACTTGTGGATACGTCTTCAATTAAAGCTGGGCCAGGGACTACATTAACCTAAGTGACGATGCTGGTGCCATTAGTCAAGTGGCCAGAGAGAATCTGTCCTAAGAGGGGCCATGTCTACCACAGTATTTGGATTATGCGCCCTTATTTGCACTCTAGAAGACATTACACGCCTGGAAAACCTTTTGACATTTCAATAACTGTATAGCATTTTATTCCTCTCATAATGCAACCAGAACGTTTACAGAAAAATATGCACATATACTGCTAAAGGGGAGAGTGTCACTCTTTTGTAAAAACTGAGTTGGATGTGCATTATGTTAGATCAAATGGAGTAGAAAAGCATAACCTTTAATGCACTACAAAAAACATGATGGCCTTTCACAAGCAGATGTTTAAATGTTTGACTCCAAAACAAAAAATCTGATGTGTTGCACTCACATGACTTTCTCTACTCTTGTACATACCATTCTTACAAACTCTTATTTCTACGAGTATATTTTCTTCTTGTTAGTAAAGATAAACATTCGTACAAATTATCTTATTGCTTATTTCCTTGTAGGTACAAGGGGTATATCAGAATACAGTAGGCCTTGTGCGATAGTCAAATATTTTAAAGCTTTGAGATTCCGTTCTCTTTGCACACTTAACATATAAAAAAATGAACAACGATGATTCATTTCATGAAAGTTCTAAGTTTTCCTAAACTCACACACATAACAAGGAATATCTCCGAAATGGTTCACTCTACAATAAAATTTATTGAGATATAAATTGTGTATATTAGCAAGATCTACATTTCTTGTATAGTATGATTTGGTGTATCTCTAACGGTTTACCAGTTATGCAAAAGTCGTCCAGAGTAAATACGACTACAGGGGCTATAACCAGAAAATTCAAGATATACATTTCATTTGTCATAAAAGTATCTCAAACATATGACATTTTAATCAAAATCGTTAGAGCCATTTTCAAGAAAATCCAAATTCTCGAAAAATTTTCCAGGGTGGAGCTATTGTCTTCAAAATCTTCGTGTCGCAACCGACTATTCGTTTTTGAGTTATGCTGTCCACAGACTGGCACACAGACTGACACACAGACACACACACGGACCTTTTTCTAAAAATACTTTTTTTTTTGGATTCAGGGGGTCTCAAAACATATATTTCCGGTGAAATCTCAACATGGAATTTTTGGGTGGAATACAATACTTCCCCTACTTACCAGTAGAGAAAGTAAAAAGGGGGAATGTTCAAGAAAAACAGTGCAAGAAAGGGGAATCTCGTGTCGTGTGTTTGCTACACTGCATTAGTAACAGAATTTTTTGTTTTACTGCCAGCATATCACATTAATGTAGGCACACTACATTATAATTGAACATTAGTGATGGGCAAAATGGAATATCTTGAAGAATTGAATACACTGTATTCGAATACTTTTAAGAATCGGAACTTCCATTCTCGAACACTACGAGTTAATCATTCACTGATGCCATTGCAATATTCGCTGATCGGAATCTCATTGAAATGCAGGTTCTAAGATATAACGGGATCTCCAGTTCTCACCATGGAAAGTTCATGAGCAACGATAACATTATTTGTCCCTTTAAAACGTATTACCAATATACTGGGAAACGTTCAATGATTTGTAACACCTCAAACAGTTCTGTACTTCAGTTCTAAACGAATATTATAGCGCAATACCTCACAAGAAGTTGGAAAACGAATACGTGCAGAAGTTCAATTAGGTGACATCCAATCTTGAAATTTCTTTTTATGGATGTGTTGCATTTTGATAAGAACGATGGTGTATGGAAAGCTTCATGTTGTTATGTACCAACAGAGGAATGTGTATTCAGCTATGTTAAAAAAGCCACAATTTTAATTTGCTCAGTTCACTGTCCTATAGTTTTAAAGTTTGAAATTTATTTTACGCAAAATAATAAAAGGTGACATTCTCTCCTTTTGTAGTGGACTCTTCATATAGGTATATAATTTAAATGAACAAGCTTCTTAGTTCCTTAACGATACCAATCTGTGAAATTTCTGAAATCCAGAATTTCATTTTTGTTGATAAGAAAAGTTAATACAGCATTCCGGGTGTATTATACACGATCTTAGGTGTATGAATACCCAGATTTTGTGCGACGGTAAGTTCAAATATGACGAATATAAAAGTCCAATAAAAACTCATCTATCATGAAAGGTAAAGAAGATAATGAAATACATTATGGGCATAATCTGGCAAAAGAGTAGGACTTAACAGCTGAATGCTTTGTTTACAAACGCGACGTCCGCTATCATGCACGCGTTCACACATACAACGAGTGAAAATCCACACTAGTCCAGGACTCGAAAACTGATTTCACCACGTTTTGTAATCATCTGCTGCAAGTAATGAAGCAAGGGTCAGTTTTCTTTCAAGCTTTCAAAGCAGTATTCAGACATATAGTTCTTATTATCAACGTTCTTGAATTTTCGCTCTAAATACATGCCACGCTGGAACCCAATTATTTAATATAATTTTGTAGGTAAAGGACTCATCTTAACAACAAATGGAAAAGACAAATAACTCATCTTTCGAAGCTCTACCTCTCTATGCTAACTGCAGAAGTAATGGAGTGGTGACATATAGGCAAAAAGTCGACTAATTTCATTTTTTATTTATTCAACCATAAATTGTAGAGGACAATGCTAGAGGAACTTGTCTTTCTTCTTAACGTCAAGAAATCTCAGTTAAAGTTTGCGCCCTTGTACCCCTAACGCCTTGTAAAATACGTACACATATTGTCATACAGGTTTTTAAATTAGTTTGCGCGATTCCACATTCCTGATGATGGACTTAGTTGCATAGGCACTTTCTTGTACCATTTGTTTGAGTGATTTTCTGCTGATCTCAGATGCATAGCAATCCTTGTCTATCATAAAGTTCCGTTCTCTACACCTGCAAAATGAATCCTTAGCGATGCGCACCTACGCAAGATAGTTTTAGCGAAACTCGAGGGATTAGTTTGAGGATTTTAATATTGTACAGTTTTCAAGGTAAGTTCAACAAGTTTGTGTGACTATTAAAATAATTCCGTGTCGCTTTGCAGTGTTCATTATAATGCAAAGACGAAAATGAGCCATCATCTTTGTTTATTTACGCACAGGAAAGTAAAACAGAAACGTAGTCTACCAGGAAACTTTGAAACTAATGTTAACTGTATTTGTCTTTCATGTAAATAAAATACATTAAATTAATTTGGATTCATTTAATAGCCAAACAATACTCAAACCGTACGCGATGCGTCTAATACTATTGATCTCAATGGAAGGTTATTTAGAATTGAATAATCACTTATGAAGTTACAATTTAATCAATTTTAGGTGTAACGAAATTCACCGGGTCATCTAGTTTATCATAATTCCTATTCCAAACTTGTTTAAATATTTTGTGTAGAAATCGGAGCTGGAGAAATAAGAACATTGACATTTTGGTAGACGGGAAGTAATTAAAGACTCGGGTCGGGGTCCGCTATTAGTGCAGTTCAAGATAAGAGTTCTAAATTCCAGCCAGCCATTGTAGGTACATAGTTGTGGCAACACGTAGGCATCAAGGAAAGAATAGCTTATCAGCATTAACGGGATACTGGTTTTAAAATGCGCAGAACTGTGATTTTTGGGGAAATTTACTATTTGAGGGAATAAGGAAATACGCTGTTGGTGGGTTGTGGCTAAACCGTTCATTCATTTATTCAGCATCCATAGATACTTCAGCAGATATTTCAGTCCGCGCCTCTCAATTAATGTGTCCCGGATAGTTCGGCAACGTAACTTACATTTATAGTAGTGTTTTACATCATCTCTTAAAGGATAGCACTTGTTCGAAAGCAATGTCTGCCATATAGAATATATTATTTGGGTAATATTGACAGCAGCAGCTATACACACAAGAATTAACTCACACTGGCAATGCTAAATGAAATAAAACCAACATTTAGTTTTCTTACATCCTAAACTTTTGGATACATACTGAAATCCAGAATAATAATGAAAGTTTTAACACTTTAGTGTGGATTAGGTGCCCTAAAACCATGTTTTGTAGTCTAGAAGTACTGAATATTGTTGCGTATGATGCTATAATATATTATAATGAAGGAAATAATGGCGGAATTAAGGTTTTAAACAAAGTTGGATTGCACCCAATAAAAATATTTAACTACATGTGTCAGAAGCGGAGAGTGACAAATCTCCTCAAACTGCACCAGGGAGCGAGGTAGCAGAAGAGGGGAAAAGAAAGAATCAAGAGGATCATGAGGAATATCCATACGGTGGTCACTCAGCATTGCTAACTTCTGAAACTAAGGATTTTTGTTCATATATGTGGGAAAAAAAAAAACAACGTTAATTACTTATTTGTGCAACTTACATTTTTCATTATAGATGTCCCATTTCCTCAGAAACCATGAGCAATAGAGTCATGAAACTTTTATACACTTTTTATAAATTAATAGTGAAGCTTCTTCTATAAAAAAGTTGAATGGGGGGAGTGGGGGGGGGGGGGGGGGGGGTGGAACCAGGTTTATGGTAGCTCTATGCACCGAGATTGTGACAAAAAATTTAAAAAAAGTTTTAAACGTTCTAGTAAGTATTTATCCTGCACAAAACCCCTTGGAGACCAATGGTCACCAACAGGTAACAGCTATTCATTAAAAAATTCAAATGAATTGCTTCAAAACTTTCAGAGAAAAAGGAACCTAATTTCTAATGATACTTTCATGTTTTAGTTTCAGTGTATTGCCCAACCTGTTTAAGAAAAAGTCACCATGAATTTATTATAAGTACTACATTTTACAGATAAATGTGCAAAATTTCAAAAAAGGCAATTTTAGATACATTAGTGACTTCTGACATACATCCCTATATAAAGCAATTTTACTTTGTTTCACTAGAATGCGGAAAATAAATAAAAGTTTATTATTTCAAGATCGCAATCACCACGCCCACGAGATGAGGCGCCTAGCGTGGGGAATATGTCAACAATAAACAACAACGCAAGCAGCGCCCACCACCCTTGTACTACAAATAGCAAATGAATAACGCCCACGGAGCACCATGCTGCAACACATTCTGCAGTTGTTTGTCAGCACTGCTATAGATAGGAAACCTTTGGAGGCGCCTGTCCGTTCATTGAGACTTAAATGAACACCCACCACCATAAAATTGGGTTCCTGATTACCAAGTACTGAGCAAACAGATTTTACAAAGCATTTCATGGGCTAGTAACTGGTGGCAGAATAGATATATTCGCTGTTCCACCAGGCTCGTCTTCCGGTAAATTATTGACCCAACAGTAACAACAAGTCATATGAATAAGTTCTTGCAGCATATATATAAGTCTTCAATGCCATATCACAAGAAAAAATATCAACTCCATAAAAGTGATTCGATTCATGGTTGGAGCTCGAGTCAAGCTAACTTAAAAGCTGGTAGGCAATTCGGCATTTATAAAAGGTTTACGGCAAGAAATAGCGCAGGGATGGGGAAGAGGGGTGACAGGAATGCAATCGAATATTTACCCTCTCCATTTACCCCAACACTAAAAGCAGGCCACCCTTTTTTACTTTCTCTACTACATATAGTAAAGTAAAGGAAGTATTGTATTCCACCAAAAAATTGAATGTCGAGATTTCACCGGAAATAGGTATATGTTTTGAGCCCCCCCCCCCCCCCCCCCCCCGAATCCAAAAAAGCATTTTTATAGAAAGGTCCGTGTGTCTGTTAGCCTTTGGACAGCATAACTCAAAAACAAAAAGCCGGTTAAAAACCAAAGTTCGTATTTAAGTTTAATTCCTTTCAACGATGCGACACGAAGATTTTGAAGAAAATTGCTCCACCCTAAACTACCCTTTACATGCAAAAATTTTCAAAATTTTTTATTCTTTTGAAAATGGCTAACGATTTTGATTACAATGCCATATGTTTGAGATGTTTTTATGACAATTTAAATGTATATCTTGAATTTTCTGGCTATAGCCCATGAAGTTCTATTTACTCTGGATGACTTTTTCATAACTGGTAAACCGCAAGAGATAGACCAAATCTTACTATACAAAACATTTAGAACTTGCTAAAGCACACAATTTATGTCCATTTTTTTTTAATGGAACGAACCATTTCGGAGATATTCCTTATTATTTGTGTGAGTTCTGGAAAACATACTTCTGTGAAATGAAACATCGTTATTCATTTTTATATGTTAACCGTGCAATGAGAACGGAATCCCAAAGCTTTAAAATACTCGATTATCGCTCAAAGGTTACTGTATTCCCATATTCCCCTTGCACCTACAAGGAAATAATAAGATAATTTCTTCAAACGTTTATCTCAACTAATACAAAGAAGATGTAAGAATAACAGTTTGTAAGAATGGTTAGTACAAGGATAGAGAAACTCATGTGAGTGCAACACATCAGATTTTTACACCGTGTTATGGTTCATTTGGCTTGCGTCCAAATTTCACTTTCATTGGGATAAGGAGTGACTGTTGAAGGTAGGCAAAGAGTACTTCAGTAGGACATCCTAAATGTTAAATCCTTATGACTCCATGAACATATGTGGCATGTACAACCATGGAAAAATGATTGAACGCATTAGGAGAGCAGAATACTTATAAGTTCTACGTCGTGTGGCAGTGTGATTTACACAAATCGATATTCCAACATCAGCTGAGTTTATTTATAGTATCTGATCCATTGGACACAGCCTATTTGAGTGTCCAAAAGACAATAACGTGTGCATCAGAGACTATATATAAACTCAGCTGCATGATGGAAATATCGACTTATGTAAACCGCACTGCCACACGACGTGGAACTTAAAAATATGTAACTGAGTGGGATGGCTCAGGCAGTAACATCCATGGCTCGCATTCGGGAGGTCTCAGGTTCAATTCGCGCGGCCGAACTTCCTGATCTTCGGTTTTTTCGGGGTTCTTCCCGGGCCACTCAGGCGAATGCTGGGAAGGATATTTACCTTACAATCCCGAATCACTCCCTTTTATTTCATTTATTGCATTCTCTCTCTAACCGGACTTAACAGATTCTAAGAGTCAGTGGGATCGCCGGTAGGATGCGCTGCGGTGGAGCCTGAGCTGTGGAAATACAGTGTTTGACTGAGGGGAGGCGCTGTGGTTGATTGGCTACCAGTCAGGGGGACTAATTGATCAGTCGAACGTGGCTGGTGGCGCGCTCTCTGTGATCACTTGGAACTCGGGCTGAAGAATTACCTGCACGTTTTAGGTACCCTCCACAGTAATTCTGCCTGTAGTGCGTCCTGGCCACCTGTAGGGTACTATCATATCCTTCCTCCCGCGGTCTGACGCACAGCAAGCCATCGCCTGACATGCCGGAATCCCCTCCGTAACAGACAAGGCAAGACAATATATGTGCATTAAAATAATCCACGAAGCTAGACGTTTTTATTGCAGACATAAATCAATTCCATCTACTTGCGCATTGATCGTTGTTCCAACTTAAAGATTGAAATGGAATATACAATTTAACGTGTGTATTTGTTGTTAAAAATTACTAGCTTGCCAATGTTACTGCCACACAAAGAGCGTACCAATGGGAGTATGATTCTGGTCGAAAAACAATTCTAAATTTAGTTGAAAAGCTGGAAACAACTAGTTTATTACTCAGCGAGAAAGAGAGGTACAACCCGCCGTCAGTGTGCAGTAGATATTCATGAGCGTTTACTTCGCTGCCCATAAATTCTCACAACAAAGAGGTTACAATGTGCCAAAGAACACCAAATGAAAGCTGTTTGTGAGTTGAAGGAGCCAGTCAAGGAAAAATTACAGCAATACTATAATTGTTTCTTAATGATTTCGAAATGAGACCCGAATATTGAAAATGTGTATTATACATGAACTTGGTTTCATGTCTTGGGATATTTAAACTCACAAAACACAATGTTGGATGACAGAAAATTCTTAAGGAACACCTCCATTTAGTACAAAGAAAATTGCAGCGTGGTGTGCAATATCCACGCAGGGTATTGGAGTAACTCCCTTTGAGTTTTATTAGTCAGTTATCACGGTTTTCATAGAACAATTGGACGATATTGAAGTTAAGGAAGGATGTGTTTAACAGGATGACACAACATGCCACAGTTCCAACGAATCCATGGTTCACATCTGCAACTTATTCGAAGATCAGCTTATTTGCAAAGATTTGTGGCCTCCGAGATTGTCAGTTCTGTATCAGCGAATTATTCTATAGGACTTATCTAAAGGAAGGCGTTTATAGAAACAGTGCACATGTCATCCTTCGGTTGAGAAGAACAACAGGAATAAAATTGGTGGTGAAATGAATGAAGATTTTGGAAGATATGGGACATTTCCAGTGTGCCTTGTAACTGCTTTTTCGTCAGAGATAACATCTCATTTTCATTTTTTTGCTAATGCATTGCTATTCACACACACACACACACACACACACACACACACACACACACACACACACACACACACACACACACACACACACACACACACACACACACACACACACACACAAATACGCACAGGTGAAACTTTTTTTTTTCCACAGGGAATCTCAGAACGTAATGGTTTTATAAAAATTTGAACTAGATTGAATCAAATAAAGAAACTTCCCCTCCTTTAGTAAATACACGTGGCGAAAGTAAAAGGCACAGTTATTTATTTGATTCCTTTAAATCGCGTGATGATAAACCTAGTTTTCAAAATGTGTTGCACAGACATGACGATCTCTATTCAGTCTTGTAGAACTATTCTTACAAGAGTTTATTCTTGTACTTCATCTTTGCCGAGATAGACATTTCTAGAAATGCATGTATTACAAATTTCCTTTTGGGTACAATGAGAATAGGCGAATACAGTACGTTAAAGCGACAGAGGAATCTTTTAAAAGATTGTAGCTATGTGATGACTGACATTCCATTCTGTTTGCATGATCAGGTTGGGTAAAAATGACTTCTAATTTGGAGGGGGGGGGGGCATTTGAACATTCAAGCCAATAGGAAGGAATATGTAATACATTGTTAACTTAACAATAAGTTGGAATAAGTTATGTGCTTTAACGAGATCTACATTTTTCATGTAGATTTGTCACCAGTTACGCAAAATTATCCAAAATGGAGAACTCCAGAGAATTAAAGATATAATTTCCATTTGCCTTAAAAATGTCTTAAACACATAATTTGATCAAAATCGTTGGAGCCATTTTATTCAGAAAATCAAAGTTTCCACTACTTCTGCACGTAAAGGATAGTTTAGGATGGGGGATTGTTTTGAAAACCTTCGTGTCGCATATTGAAGAATCCTGGTATTTAGCCAACATTATGTTTTTTGACTTATGCTGTTTACAGCAGACACGCGCGCACACACAGAGACCATTTCCAATTTTTTTTCAGGAAACCTCAAAACATATATTTCTTTTGAAATTTCGCTATCGAAGTTTGCGTGAAATACGACTTCCCCTACTTACTGTGAATACGTAGTAAAGAAAGTACGATAAAAACAAACAAGCACCAAGTTGGGTACCAGAGGACCGACCATAATAATCGAGCCTCGAACTTGTGGGAAACTCTGCCAAACGATCTTTCTGGAGAAGTGGGCTAATTGCACGGGTTGCCGTTTCTTTTCTCTTTTGGGCGGATGCCAGGTAACTTTA
The DNA here is from genome assembly GCA_030765045.1 of Tenodera sinensis. Classification (NCBI taxonomy): domain Eukaryota; kingdom Metazoa; phylum Arthropoda; class Insecta; order Mantodea; family Mantidae; genus Tenodera; species Tenodera sinensis. Next base: position 131,626,836 of record CM060967.1, read on the forward strand.
GGAGACTGCGAAATCATTAATTCATATAGCTTCATCCATAGCCGTAAAGACCTTTATTGCTCGACGTGGGGACGTTAAAATGTTAAAAAGAGTTTAAATTCACGAAAAGATGGGAAGAGATGCATAAGCCAGGAATTGAATGCCCGTATAAAGGCGACGCCTTTTCCCTCCGGCCTTCTCAATCACGAATCCCCTGCGAAACTGAAAACGAAGTGAATTAAGGAAAGGTGTTACAGATAATGGAAATCTCACAATCCAAAAGGTAATACCCTGTGAAGGCTCTATCATTAAACTCCATTCCCTCATCTGCAAAAAGAACCCTTAGCGTGATTACAACGCCTAGAGACCAGGATAGAGGCGAGCGTTTTCCTTGGTGGTGCTGTCGAGGCGTTCTGCATATGAAGCCATTATTAAGATAAAGTCAATTTTCAGAAAACGTGAAAAACTAATATCTGGTAAACAGTTGAAAATTTTCAAATGATTTCAATGTCATTGATCTACTTATGAAAAATCACCTAAACCATACGCCCGTATTAATCTTTTGCCGCGTTTAATTTCCTTTTGTTTAAGTTAATTTCCTTCTCTTACACCCTACTTTACCCAACCCATAGCACCGTGTAGATAGTGAAGGCATATCAAATGGAGAGTCAAAGTTGAGTAGTAATAACATATATTTATATAATTAAATTAGACAACTTAATGTTCCTCCCCGGTTAAATCAGAATTTCCTGCATAAGCACATTTACATCAATCAGTGACAAGATTGCTTGTTTCTCACTTACAACCCCTTAAAATATACCACCAAATTTGAATCCTTAACTTTCCTCATAAAACAACACCTTTTGGTTTTAAATTAAACTGTATGAGTCGAATATTGAGACGGTAATTATACCGTGCCCGAGATAAAATTAAATTAACGTTATAAAACATGATAAGTTCCAGCATTCTTTTATTTTAGAACCACTCACAGGGCAAGTGTTAGGATTAATATAAATTATTGTATAAACGTGTACATGTAAATAATCAATTGTCAAGTGTATATATTTAAAATAATAAGAAATAACGCACGTAGAATGCAGTTTATGGGTAAAAGTTGAAAAGATTTCGCTTCAGAGACACTACATGAAGTCTTTGACCCGAATTAGTTCTGCTTGAACTGGCGACAAACTGACGCCAGCCAAATCGCAAGCTCCATTGTGAGGAAGGATTATTTCTTTGTCAGAGAAATATCGTAAAACTGTCAATCAAGCTTGTTCGAAACGCTACCTCAAGGGGGCAGGATATGGCAGTCCAGCGGCAAAATTCCGTCTGGTCCAATGATAAGGGCAATCAGAAAATTTAGAACTATACACATTTGAAATAATCAGCAGAACCCGCTCCAATGAGTGAAACTCAAAAATGTTATGTGGAGGGGAACCGAATGTGTCTTTCGTATTCCCGGATGGAACGAAAAAGAGTCGTCATCCAACACACGAACCAGAGAGTCGTCATCCAACACACGGACCAGAGAGTCATCATCTAACACACGGACCGGGGAGTCGAAGAAACACACGAAAAGAAAAGAGTCGCCATCCAACATACGAACGGAACAGTCGTCAAATATTACACCGAGACAGTACGTAGAACACGCGCGAAATAAGTAAGTACATTTGAAATTGATAGGCTAAATTCACATCAAGAATTATTTGGCAACATTGCGTAGAATAGGAAAATTTTTACTTCAAGAAATTATTTCGGCTCATCATAGAGTAGGCTAAATTAACCTCAAGATTATTTCGGCTCTCATCCTAGTGACTTAAACTTTTGGCTTATGCGCGGCGACTCATACATAAATTAAAAATCTCGGTAAAGCTATAAACTGCAATCTTCGTCAAATTATGTGTGTGTTGTAATTGTAATATTTTAAATTCCTTTGTGCCTCGTATACAGTAAAGTAACATCATTACTTCCTACTCAAACTTGTTCTAATTAGTAGCTTAAAAACCCTTTGTAAGTGATTCCACGCCCTTTCTAGCAGTCTCTGGCCAGGCAAAGCTACTGAACAAGTAATAACGACTTAGCAATTGAACGAGAAGAAGAGGATTTTACATGCTAAGTTAACTATAAGTGTCAGGAGGATTGAGTAGCGCCTCTTCAAACAAATTTTCTCAATCTCTCCAAATCATACTGCAATAACCTGCAGTGGCACTTTCGTAATTAAATAAGTATATCAATTACTTATTTAATTACAACATCACGTTTTTACAAGTGGCTTTCAATTGTTGAGGCAACAACTCAACCAATAGCCAAAAGTAAGAAAGAACGCTGAAATATTTAACTTGTTAGTTTTTTCTTGCACTGCACCATTCTGGCATGAACACAATTACATGAATCAGTAATTAATTATGAAACATTTACAACACTTTAAAATGTTCAAGTAAACCTTCATTCATGCTACACGCATGAAACCAAATTCTCAACTCCTTACAGCAGTAGCTTGAAAATACAATCTTTAAAACCTTTATACCAAAATGCTGTGCACATTATTCCCACCGGGCTTACTTCACCAAGCCCATTAACCATGGCATTAATAACCGTAAAATTAGAGACATGATTTTTTCTGATGAGTTTAAACTTATGATGAAACCACAAAACAGTATTTCTAACAAAATGAGCCGTGGAAAAGGCTAACAAGCGTTAAGCCAGATGGCCACAATCCTGTACTTATTACCCTATATGCAAAGTCATCGTAAATTGCATGCAATTAAGTATGAACGAAGGCAGCAGTTACAGGCACAGAATATGAATATAAAATGCTGATCACAAGCTTCTCTATGAAACGGTTTCACGAACAGTAATACTACTGAAGCTATTTCGTATAGTAAGACACTACAGGACTAAAAATTTGATGTGTTGCACTCACATGACTTTCTCTACTCTTGTACTAACCATTCTTACAATCTCTTATTTCTATATCTCCTTAGAGTTAGTTGAGGTAAACATTTGTGCAAATTGTCTTATTGCTTATTTCCTTGTACGTGCAAGGGGATTATGGGAATACAGTAAGCTTTGAACGATTGTCAAATCTTTTAAAGCTTTCAGATTCTGTTCTTTTTGCACTGGAACATACCAAAAAATGAATAGCAATGTTCCATTTCATAGAAGTTTTTAGTTCTCCAAAACTTACAGAAATAACGAGTAATATCTCCGAAATGGTTCACTCTACAAAAAGTTTATTTGGACATAAACTATGTGTTTTAGCAAGATCTACATGTTTTGTTGAGAACGATTTGCTCTATCTCTTACGGTTTACTAGTTGTGCAAAAGTAATTCCGGAGTAAATACGACTACAGGGGCCATAGCCAGAAAATTCAAGATATACATTTCATTTGTCATAAAAATATCTTGAGCATATGACATTTTAATCAAAATCGTTAGAGCCATTTTCAAGAGAACCAAAATTTTGGGAAAATTTTCCATGTAAACGTAGTTTAGGGTGGAGCAATTTTTTCCAAAATCTTCGTGTCGCATCCTTAAAAGATGATAAATTTAAATACTAACTTTGGTTTTTAACCGAGTTTTCGTTTTTGAGTTATGCTGCCCAAAAGCTTATAGACACACAGACTGTCACACATGGACCTTTTTCTAAAAATGCATTTTTGTTTCAGGGGGGCCTCAGAAGCCTTTTTCTACGACCGACAAGTGTGCATAACCCTAGACGTCTTTAGGTGCCACGGAGTGCCGATGTACTAGTAAGACACTTTTCTAAGACACAAAGAAAGGGCATGAATGTTAGAAATGCACGTTCTTTTATCATCATGAGCCCCGCCTATATCATGACTCCCTCCTAATGCACCTACATATTTTTTTCCAACTCTGAAGCAACTAATTCATATCTGATACACAATTTTTTACTCTGTGACTGGCTAATTTTTAAGGATTCTGTTTCCATTATAATTTTTAGAACTGTCCAACTTGTGTATTTCCACGCAAATCTGACTTCTTGAACGTAACGGAATTCCAGGAACAACCTGAGCTAATGAATTTCTCGTTCACAGGCACGTGTAATTGCCTTAGCTACACTAATCTATATTAATTACCTTTCCTTAACACGGGAGTTGGCTAATGATCTCTTCTCTCGACAATTTAACATTAACTTCTTATATCATGCATCGATTTTAACTTGTAGAAATTATTTATTTAAAATATTTATCTGGTCATCTCCCTAGCACTGTAGCAACATTGCTGCTTACCAAGTGGTAGACATGGATTGGATTCCTGGTACCGATGTTGGGTTTTCTCCCTCTGGGGCACCTGTTCCGGGGTGCACTCAGCCTCGTTAGCTACCTGAGAGGCCGATTGAGGAGCTACTTAATTGAGAAATAACGGCCCCTGGTGGTGAAGACCACATATACCGGCCGGGAGGGACTGGGGCACTTGCCACGTTCCATCCTCTAGTACTGCACCCCATTCATGACGCTTGAAGTGGTCAAAGGTGAGGATGCAGCAGGGGTGGTAGACCTTGCTGTTTCGCTAGGGGTTAGTAAATTATGTATCCATCTCCCTATCATTTCTTTATAAAATTATTAGATCTTTCTCATCAATACTTCAGGAATCAAAAGAAGCTTTCTTATGACGTCCTCAGACTCTAGAAGCTTGTATTATAATATAAAAAACCCATTATACTTGGCATTTATCTCGATTTGAGATACGTTAATCTAATGTCTTAACTTCCTTTACCGCATTTTTGCTCTAAAACGCTATTCTTTTCAGTCTCTTTTATCCGATAGTATTTCGCTTCCTTTATACCCGTAGCATCTCTTTGTAATTCTTATTCAAAGAGAAGGCAGGTAGCAGCATTGTCTGGGATTGCTAGAAAGAATTCTGATATCCACGATCCTCGATTCCTGTGTTTATCTGTTTATACGCTTTCTCAAAACGGGATACATAAAGAAACGTCCGTTTATATTGTGTGTGTTACATAGTTAATAAAGCAATAACTATAGGGAAAACTGCGTGCATTCCACACTGTGAATGTTCCACAGATGTTTAAAGACAATACCTACTCGCATATAATAATCGTCTTTTGTTATGTGTATAATACAAATTGTTTTGTGTGGCACAAGAAATTCCATGTGTTAACCTTCATTAAACATTTAATTCGAAACAGTATAAATGGGAAGGGGAACCAGATTAATGCACTCACATGATTTTCTCTACTTCTGCACAAACTATTTTTATAAACGCTTATTCCTGTATTTGCTTCATGTTGATATAGACAGACATTTGCACAAATTACCTTATTGTTGATTTTCTTGTAAGTACGAGGGGAATATGGGAATACAGTAGGCTTTGAGCGATTGTCAAATCTTTGAAAAGCTTGTCCCTATGTGATGGCTTTTAAATTCCGTTATTTGTGCATGGCCACTCCTATGACTTTTTCTACTCATTCTTGCACAAATAATGCTAAAACCTTTATTCTTCTATCTACTTTATTGATAATAGAAATAAACGTTTTAGAAATGGTCTTATTTCATATGCCCTTATAATTACAATGGGATAAGAGAATACAGTTGTCTTCAGCGAGTCGAATGGTTTTGTGAATTGGTCACTATGTGATGTCGTTTTGTATGTCCAGAGCATAAAATAAAAAGAGTGCGAGAAAAGTATGTGTTGGAAAAGTCAAACAAATGATAACGAATATTTTTGAAATGGTTCTATTAAAAATGTGACAAACTGCATGTTTTAACAAGATTCATTGCACATCAATACTTTGTCTATCTCTTATGGTTTGCTAGTTATACAAATGTCATCCAGAATGAAGAAGACTTCTGAGGGCTTGCCAGAAAATTCAAACCAGACATTGTCATTAAAATATCTTAAGCATGTACGTATTTTAATCAAAATCGTTAGTTATTTTTGAGAAAAGCAATATTTTCGGAAAATGGGCCATGTAAAGGGTAGTCTGGGGTAGGGGGATTTTCTTGAAACTCTTAGTGTCGCATTCTTAGAAGATGTGGAACTTAGATACCAAGTTTGGCATTGAACCAACCTTTTGGTATATATTCTCAGACATTCACATCTTTTTCTAAACATTTTGTGTTCTTTTAATCAGGGAGTCTCAAAACATTATTTCCGGTGAAATTTCGGCATCAACTTTGTGGGTACAATACGATACTTCCTCTACTTATTGTAAGTACGCAATAGAGAAAGAAAGAAGGAAAGAAAGAAAGAAAGAAAGAAAGAAAGAAAGAAAGAAAGAAAGAAAGAAAGAAAGAAAGAAAGAAAGAAAAGAAACAGAAAACAGGGATATAAGAGATGTGTTTAAATTGGTCTCATTGCGGCATAATTTGTGTGCCTTAAGTCACTTTTCCATTAACCGTGTAACTAGGGTTCGTATTTAACGTTATAAATGAGCTGCCAGGGCTTCGACGAAGATGGACCCAGGGAACTAATGTTTTATTGGTATCATAAATTAAAAGAAAGCACTAAACACAAGAGCATTGCTTGGTATATATTTATTAACCATAAGTTAGCAAATATATTCAAGTGCGACAATCGTGAGACAAAAGATAATCATGTTAAGTTAGTAACTTACAATGTAAAACGTTTGAACTACTTACTATTTAAATGTGCTCTCATTTCAAAGATACATTTCTGTTTAAGTAAATAGGCTATTGGTAAGACGACGCAGTGAAATCTGCATAACAGGCTTTTAGCGGTTTATTCTAATAGCAATGCTACAGGAGCAAACTTGCTGCACTGCATACCATATAGCAGTGGATGACCGCTAATGAGGGGAGTGGAGGAAAGAGGAGTCCTATGTGACCATTTCACACCACTGAAGGAAAAGCCATGTAACTAATTTTACCTGCTACTATAATAATCACTGTTGCTTTAGTTCGCAATTACTAGGCAACAAAAGTTATACTTTATATTCTAACAAAACATGAGATACAGGTTTAACAAAATGTAAAATACACCTTATTGATGATCATCTATATCTTATTTTTCTTGATAATAATATGCATTAAAACAAAACCTTTCTCCCCTAATTGATAGTTATTGTAATACTACAACCATTTCAATTTGTAATAATTATTGGTGGTAGATTTTCTCTACTGCCAGAAGTATTTTTTTCATAACTTTGCCAGTGATTGAACTTTCTCCCCAAGTATTAGATCAGCAATTTTCTTCTTACCTTCCACACTTTCTCTCTCTCTCTCTCTCTCTCTCTCTCTCTCTCTCTCTCTCTCTCTCTCTCTCTCAGCTTTAATACTTTTTGACGTCCCATAAAATTACCCAACAAAGAATCTTCCTTTACGTCTATTTCATTAGCCAAACACTAGCATTGTGTTTGTTACGCCTAAACAAAATATACTTAACGTAATCACAAAACAAATACATCATGGTTTCTATTCGGTTCCGCCACTGCATGCCTTGAAGCTTGCCTTGTTTGTAAAGTGTGTGTATACGTAAACAAACAGAACCGGAAAAGAGGGGTAGCCTGTATTTCGTGATGGGATAAGTAAAGAGTGTAAATGCTCGATTGCATACCTATCACCCCTCTTCCCCATGCCTCCAGCAGTAATACTGCTAACGCTAACAAGGTTGCGGCTTATGATATCGTTAATCAAAGTTGTTTCAACAATATGATGTTTTATCAAGTCTTTAGCCAAGGTTCCAGAATAGGCGTAATGTAAATCTAGCCTTGCTCCCACTACTTTCCCATTAAACCTTTTGGCACTCTCTCTCTCCAGCATAATATTTAGAATGCACTGGCCCGTTACTGTTTCAAAACCAGAGTTAGTAAACTGCGTCTCTTTCAACTACTTTTCTTCAACAAAAGCTCTAAGCTACGTCACTGGCGTATTACATAAACTACGCAACAGGCATGGTGTAAACTCTGTAGTTTGTGTGCTTTAGAGCATGCTTGAAGATTTTCTTTCCGCTTTACTGGGTTTCAAACTGTTGGGCCAAGTAGTCTTTCCATGTTTAAGGTGAGCGTTACTCAGACTTCATTTCTTTGCGCATTTCATCTCTCGTGTCTACTTCATTTTGCTACAGATTTCTTTGACAAAGCCAGAATGAGACTTCTAATACCATTTTAGTAAAAGATAAAATTATGAGTCCTCAAATGAATCAAGTATTGATGTATAGCTGTTCATCAACTGCCCTCAATACCAGTAGAAATATCTGCACTACCCCTAACAACCTGTATGGTAATAACTTTCTAGTATTGCCAGATCGTTAGGGTTAAATCATCTAATTATTTCTTTAATAATTACCTATTAGTACAACCCACGTGTCTTTATTGCTTAAATGATAAATGTAAGTTGTTCAATACTATTTTTCTTTTTCTTTAATAATTGTATTTTTATTGGATATGTCTTTCTTCGAGCAAATCCTTCACACAGAAGCATCCTTGATACAGGTCGTATAAGAAGACAGTTCTTTGTAACAACCACCACATAAAAGAACAAATAGTAGTGAACCGGATACATAGAGCATAAACAAGAGAAAATTCCCAAAACTGCTGGTATTTTTACTTCAGAACATGGAATACTAATCAGCAAGAGAATCACAACTGAAATGAAATCACTATTACTTCTGCCAAATGGATTAGGTTATGCAAATATATTAATTTATTCTTCTTAGCTGCATTTTGTTTTGGGCCTATCAAAAATCCTTCGACGAGAAGTTAAAGCGGAAAGTTTTTCTTGGCAGAACGGTTTTAACTCGGTTTATGAACAGATTTCTTCATTGTTTGCCAAAATTTGGTTTTGATTTAATTGAAACTGTCACTGTGTGTTTTATCTTCTCCTTGATGTTTTTGAGGTACTGCATTTGGGATTTGTGGTGGACAAAACGGCGTCTGGACGAGTTTTATCCCGCCATTCAGTCCACCAACTGTTTCGTTTCCTTTCTTTTCATCAATTTCACCCTCCGTTTATCTTTTTCCTCACTCTCTTACTAAGTCTGCTCATGCCGCCGTTCCTAGTTCTCTGCTAAAAGCTCCGTTTTCCAGTTGCAAAAACTGCATTCTCAGGTCGGGAAAACTCAGGCTAGTATGTCCCTACCTCTAATACTGCACCCCAATTATGACACCCGTGGTGGGCCAAGATGAAAGTTGCGGTGGTTGTGCGGCAGACCTCGTCCTTGCGTGGGCTACTATGCCGCGCTCGTACTATACACGCTGCGTGGTGACTGGCAGACGACGTAGCACGGGCAGGGCTGTGTAAGAAGCTCTAGTCCATTTACATCAGTTCATATCGTCATCTATTCGTTCCTCAAAAACATTGTAGTGAACAATAATACATTTTTTAAATTGTTCAAAAGTAAAACTTGTCATTCAAACAATGTTTATACAGCGAGAAACTTCTCTCAACGTCACATGATGTAACGGGAGCAAACGTAAGATATTTTGCATTGTGTTCGTCATACGTAGATGTCATTTTGTCTAGCTGTTGTAAACCAATTTTTATATGAACCATTGTAGCGTAGCCAGGGTTTCTCTCCAACACGGTTTTCAGTTTATTTTGCACTGCTTCGATTACAGGCGCAGGATCTACATTTTCAATTTCCATATAAAGCTGTTCTATCAACTGTAAAGCTTATGACAGTTTGTGATTTCTTGATTCTAAATGCAGAATAGTTTTGGTGACAACTGGAAAACACTTTTTAAAAAATAACAAATGTTTACGTAAATTGCCTGAAATCAGTGCCTCAGGAGATTTAATAGCACAGCTGTCTTCACCAACCAAAACATTGATTACTTTAACTATTTTATCATAATAATGTGCATAATATTCAGCAGCATTTAGCCAGCTACTCCATCCATGTAAGCACGGATCGCACAGAAAATAACACTCCCTATCTGTACGGTACAGCTGTCATACTGAACCACAGCACGCTGTTCACCCCTCAGTCCGAGGTAGCAGCGATGACGTCAAGCAAGCAATTCGCCGTGCAGTCAACCTGATTTCTTCTTCAGTGGACATATGTCCTCGCTCTATATATAACCAAGCTTGCAACGAAAACTGTAATATTAACGTGGACGAAACATAAAATGAATGTCTCATTTATATCATTAGTGTATCTATGAAAACATGCAGTCCCATGGCCCTAAAGTCAATGGTTATCGCATTACAAAGCCCTCATTACGTACATGCGTGACATCATCACAATACCTCGTTACTGGGAAAGGAGGTAAACGCTGTAATGCAACATTACGAGGTACTCGAAATGACAGTTAAGATCCCCATGCGGTTTCAACTAAGAGGGGTCTCTGTAAACAGAGAGCAGAGGTAAAAACAAACCAATCACTTCTCATAATACAATTAACACTAGGTAATAGGCATCAGTCCGGCATCTGCTTTTAAAATTAGTGAATGCGACCGATGTCAACTTTATCAGTTGGAAAAAAAAAAAACGCAATTTCGAAGAAGTACGCAATTCTGACAGCGATTCGACAGGCAGTTAGTGTGAACATTGATAAACATGCTGGTTCTGTCCATTGGTATAAGTACAATGAATGTATATCTATGAATAATGATGAAGTGTCACACTGTGAGGTAAAATTTAGCGAAGCTAATTTCAAAAAGCGAAGTTAAAAAGAAATGACTCGCTGCCAATATCCTGCTAATAAGACCTGGCAATATTCCAGCGAAAAGGTTTTAATTCATGGGCAGCAATTGAAATCAGATGAGTCGTCATACCATTACGTGCAACGCTTATTAGATCGTAGGAAATGGTATATATGTAGGCTTCAAACTTCACTAATACTCTTTAGTAGCGATGGATTAATTGTAGAATCCGGGAATGGATCTGCGCACTGCGAGTACAAAGGTTGGTTTATTTTACTCATTATTATCAGCAGGTTTCTATTCTTCGTTAGATTCTTCACTTTTGTTTTTCATTACCCAAGATCAGATACTTTAGAGCGCAACTTTTGACCAGTCTTTTTTTTAAACCACACTGATTCTGCCTAGCGCTGCAATCTTGGATCTAAGTTGAAGGTCTGTGTATACAAAAATGTTACTTTTTGAATCATACCCGAGACGAAGAGTGAGATAAGTTTCTAAATTAAAATTATGTATATGTCAAATATGAGTTAACTCTTTTAGAAAGGTACCAAATAATTTTCTTCAGAACGTTATACGCATTTGATTATCACTTAATACTGATTGTTTCGTCTTGTTCCAATAATTCATGTTCACAAGATTCCATTCACCAAGTTATGGTCAGTTTACCGAGATCAATTCGGAAACTAACCTCCATTGTCAGGTTGCACCGGAAGTAGCGGAGATAGCGCTTCTATTTTTATATCGCTAAGTAACGTGATTAAGAATGCCTCCTAGATATTTGGGAGGCATTGGATTAAGTGTGTTTCCAGCCGCGTCAGCGAAAACGTCAAACTGCCACGTGTTCGCTCACCATAATCTTACGCATAACGAGTGCCGCACTAGAAAATCCCCTGCAAATTCGAAATGGGTGATCTTAAAAGATTTCCTAAAAATATTAGGCAAGCCATTCAAGACACCGCGGTGGTATACAGACAGCCAATTTGTGCTTTTGCATGACAGCGCTCGATCTCTCAGTGCTCAACAACTCAGATTCCTTTCAGTAAATTATGAGACAGTTTTATCACCATCCTTACAGCTTCACACTCAGTATCTTCATCTCTTTAACCACATGAAGTGTCTTAAAGCTGCTTCTGTTTTTGTAGTTTTTTTTAAAGACACAATATCAGCATCTCCCACTAGGCGGGATTTTCAACTGCAGCGTTCATTTTATAATATTAGAATGAACGAATATGTAGCAGTAAGATGTTCTCGCCAGGACCACTGGACACGCCCTGAATTATGCTGCATTTCGATGTAAAAACGGGGGAGGAGGGGGGGGGGAGGGTTGCTATCCCCAGTTCTTCCCGCGATACGTGACAACGGAGGTAATTCGGATTAATTTATTTGGATGGAAAAATGGACTTACATTCTTCTTCTGCTTCTTTATCTGATTACCCTCTCCGTATGGAGGAGTTACACCCTCTAGGACGGACCTACAGGCCTGTGCCTAGCGTCAGATGCCAGTGGGGGAGCAGAGAATCTACGGGCCGGATTGAGTGAACATCTGCAGTGGGTGGTCAGCTAAGCACCAGGTATAAGGGTGAGTGGTTTCTATTAAAATGGTAGCGTTCTCATTACAATTTGTGCAGCCCAACAAATTATTATCTATACTCACTTTCCACAGCATCAACTCCGGGCATTATTTTCTAGTTTTAAAGTTATCATTGGAGTTTTATGTCATATCATACAAACAATTTATTCATGTTCAACTTCTGTATATTAAGCTTTTAACAATAACTTACATCTTTAGGCGTGTCAGACAGAAACTATTTTAATTCTGCACATTTTCTACTTTGCAAGCCTAATCATTATGTTGACACAAATTGCCTCTTAGAAGTTTGAAACCATAGTTTTGTGATAATTTAAATCCACCAAAGAATGTACTAAATATTTGCCCAAAAACGTGGGGGGTCTCACTGCCAAGCAGTACCTTTTGATGTAGTCATTAATGTTTTTCTTTTTGGTCAGGTGACAAAGTTTTTTTCTTTTGCAAAGTTCTATCCATATCCTGCATCTTTTAAGAGATGTGTCTCTATTTGGAAGATAATAAAAATCAGTTCTCCTGTGTGTTTACTGTTTATATTGCAGACATGCTCTACAGAAGGGATCGGCAGGCAGGCTCGGTTAGCGTTTTAAAGTGGGAAGCGGCGGACGCACAGATAAGAACAGTGAAATGACATAATCCGTGGTTAGAGAGCAATTCTATGTATTCAACATAGGACAATTTATATTTATATTGCAATGCGGAGCAGAAATGGAGGATTTGTCAAACAAACGTATAGCTTACTTAATACTTTATCAATAAATGCACAAACTTACCATAAGTTTAAATAATAATTAGTATGAAAAGTAAAAGACTTTTTCTAAATTAAAATATACAATAACATTAGAACATTTTAATGACTTTCAATATTAAATATATTACTGTATTAAAACAAGATTGCTGCACTACAACTGAACAGTTGACTGTCCACCCCGCTTGCCCAGTGCAAACACCGGGCTAGCAAAGGGCGCCCTGATACAGTTTGCCTGTGCGATTCATGGTCTACAGAGAGATATCTTTTTCATAATATTACGTTGTTTACATAATACTAAAGTGGCTCAGTAACATCATTACCAACAATACCATCACTACATACACCTCTCCTGAACCTGAATTACCCAAAGGACAATTAATTTAAGCGCATTACAGCACGTGCGGCCGTGATTGCCATGTAATTCTAAAGTTCCCTACAATGAACAGTGATATATGACGCAGATTTTATTTAGCTTACGCAGTGGTAACAGTGCGGTGGTGTGTAGGAGTAATTTTACCTCTGCATTTTACAGGGCAATTCCTTAATTTAGGGAGCAATATGGTTTTTGTGTTTCATTTCCCTTTAACTAGGCAGAAACACACCTTTTGAAGGTATAGGTTGTAGAACATATATAAAACGAATGACAGAGTTTAAAGAAAGTTGCGTCAACGTAAGATATTTTTCTTTGATGTAATTCTTGCAGTTTTTTGAAGTACTGAATGTATAGACCTTCTGTAAGAGTTGTATGATAAATAAAAGCTTTTCACAGTGACTTTCGGATGCGAGCATGCCAAAGAACTTTCATCCCCTCTTCTTGAATCCCTCCCTCGCCCTTTCATTCTCCTCTCTAATTCTCTCAACTGACGACAAAATTCTCTGTTCTCGTGTGAAAGGGATCTTAAGTGAATTTTACCAAGCAGTAACCGAGCATTTTAGATACATACAAGCGTCAAAGATACTGGCATTCCAAAGATCTTAGATCCGCCTCAAAGACAAAGGAAGCTTCATGTTTTTGTTCTAGGTTCACTCAAGGAATGTGCAAGGTATTCGTTAATAACTGTAAACTACAGACCGTTGAGCTATACTCACTAGATTTTGGAATTGACTAATCTTATTGGGCAATTGCTTCTTCTTCATTCTCTGTTTACTCTACCCATATGAAGACTTATAAGACAGTGCCTAGGAACAGATGCCTGTCGAGGAGTAGACCAACTCTGAATCAGAGACAATGTCCAGAATGGGTGATGAGCCCGAAGCCTTCTAGTATGAGAATGAGGAAGGAGATTTATTTTGGTTGCTTAGAATACGGATGTATTAGGTGATTGTGGTTTTACTTCATTGGGCCATGACCAGATTAGAAGAATTACGTCACTGCAGTTCGCGCCGTAGCCTGTCTTTTTCGTTAGCCACGTTTATTTCTTAGTGATCTACCATATTCTTTCGCAGTTAACATGTTCCATGAATGTTACGTAGGCATAACAGCGCTAATACTTTCATTTCTACCCCCAGATAAATAAACAAATAGCCCCACAGCTCAGCCGATAGAGCACATACCTGCTGTGAAATGTCCCGGGTTCGATTCTTGGTTGTGGAGTGGGAACTTCTCCTTAGCTAAGATCATTCCGTATCCTCCCCAGAGTCCGTAAGTGTGAATGTGTTGGTACATTGTTGAAAAGTGATCTGCAAAGAGTTCTGAAGTAATATTGTACAGGGAAAATTCCAAGCTCATGGTGAACTTGGCTGCTTCTTACATACCAGGGGGCGTTGGTCACTTTCCCAAGGAATTTGTACTGTATAACTTGCAGGCGATGAATGTGGTTTAGCTGGCTGTACTCCATATAGGAACAACGTACAAATGGGCGTACTAAGGACTTAAGTAGCAAAGCTGAACATTCAAGACTGCGTTTTGAACGTCTGCTAATTAGTGCATACAGTTTGATAAGCCTGGTGTTGGCCGCAAGGGTTGGAAGACATTTCTATTCAGGTATTTACTGCGACAAACATGAAATGACTAAAAAAGTAATGTTTATATACCCGGTTTCTCTCGGATGACGCAACTGGCATCCCACCGCTCCCACGCCACTACTATAGGAATCCTTTCAGGCTGTAGGAGCGAAATTGTCCTTGTTTCTCTCCTAGGTAGCAAACATTAACAATCTGAATCACCAGGCATATAACAGCCCTGCAATCCGATGAACATATTATGCAAATGTCCACTAATACCTGCAGTGGACATTTTAGAAACTGTACGCCAGACGCTATCTTCTAATTCGTCAAGCGTATGGGAAGTTGTTGCGACCGATTGTTTATTCAGGCAGTTGCATAGAGCCTCGAAGGTGCGCTAGGAAAACACTCAACAGCACCGATAAAAGTTTGTCGCACAGCGGCCGAAGAGGAGCAGGGTCCCTTTAAAAAGGTAACCATGCGAAAAATTCTAGTGGCCAATACGTAACCGTGACGAGATACGCGAGAAGAGGTTACCCAGTTTATCGGAAGTTTTTCACTTCTCTAAGCTAATTACCGCGGAGAGCTAACCATTCTTCGTGCCATCAGGGGCATAGGTTGAGATATTAAGTCCCTTCTCCGAATCTTGTCATAGTCATATAGTCAAATACTCGGTTAAAAAAATCAAAGTCATAATTCCTTATGACTTTCAACATCTCCAAATGGCATAGGTCTTCTTGCCAGACTAATTCAGATATCCAAATGCAGTGACTAAATTAACCAAGCATGATCAACAAAAGCGATACGTTTATAGTTTGTCAACAACTAAAGCTAGTTCAGTGAATGGTGAGCTTACAAAGTATTTCTTGCAAGCAGAAGATTAAACATATCAGGGATATGACAAACACGTTCACGTGTGCTGGCTGCGATTAATACGCATAAATGCTCAGGCTTCAGTGTCCACACAGATTCCCTTTCTAAGCGGCTATTACAGCTCGGTTAACCGTTGAAGATTAACCCGCTGTCTAGGGATTAGGCTCCGCGCGGTTTCCTGGATGCCTGCGCTAAACCTGGTTTTACAGATAAGCATAATGGACCAGCGTAATCCATTGGCAAAGCCGAGGAACAGTAATCTTTCAATAACATAACTGGGTATGGGTTTCTGTATAATCCCTGTCGAGAATTTCATTTCACAGTCAACGTTTAGTCTAACTACTGTTTTCAACGATCGATGCTTGCAATTCAGTAAGCTGAACTCAACCCAGTCATGTCAGATTAGCTTGAACTTTCTCTGCCAAGAGCAATAAATGTGCTAACAAGTTCGCTTAAACGCGTCGTATGAATGCCTTTGAATACCATTACTCGGGACAAATAAGGCCGATAATGTGAGAAATTAAAATGTTTTTAGCATTCTAAGAATTTTATACCAGTGTTAGAATCGTTCGTGTGTACAGCTAGGGAAAAAATGATTAAACGCATTAGGAGGGCAAAATATTCTAAATCCCAGCGCGGTTTACACAAGTCGATATTCCAACATGCAACTGAGTTTATTGATAGTTTCTGTTTCATATGTTATCGCTTGTCGGACAGACAAATAGCCTGTCTCTTGAATCACCACTCGCATTTGTATACATACTTCCAAATATAGGCGATAACAGATGCAGCAGAGACTATAATAAACTCAGCTGCATGTTGGAAATATCGACTTGTGTAAACGGCGTTGCAGCTCACTGCACTCTATCATTTTTATTCCATGGCTGTACATAATTATATACACTCTGTTTTCTGTGTTATAAAGGCAAGTCTGATAAAGTTGCAAAGAGGCAAAACATGGGGGAACACCTACATTTTATGCAAAGAAAGCTGAAGCCCGCCTCTGTGGTATTATGGTAGTATGCCTCACATTCCAGAGGCCGCGAGTTCGAATCTCGCTTAAGGTGACTTATTCCGATAAGGTTTTTGCCGAGGTTTTCCCTTATCCTGAGAAGGCGAATGTCGGGTAAGTTTAAGTTCTATAGACCTCGAACTCATTTGCTCATTCGTTCATTTGCTGGAGGACGTTCATAAAAGGATAAAGATAAGAGATTTAAAAAAAAAAAAAAAAAAAAAAAAAAAAAAAAAAAAAAAAAAGGGGGGAAGCGAAGCTAACTTTATTTCGCGGTTTTCTGAGGCCAGTGGACAAATGTTGGTTTGGATACTTTCCTTTCCACAGCATGCCGTCCCCCCATTTCATTTCACCTTCATTTTAATCAGTCCTTTCATTGTCAGAAGTATCGGTGAAGGGCGAGTGTAGCGCTGCTGTTTGGGGACTTGTAGGAGCGGCGTCGCTTGTCTTGCTAGTAGGCAGAGTCGAAATAATACGGCGGGCAGCTGCAGAAGTAACCTGGTGCGAAAATGAAGAATCAGCTCACGTTAGCAAAGTTCCATGCTGGGTCACGCCCCTTGTCCAGGCTCCAGCGCGCGCTCGTAGGGCACACTCATCTCATCCCTTCCTCCTAGGGGTCTGACATACAATGCCCGTTTCTGAACACAGTAGGGAATCTTGCGCTTCTAATCCAGTTCAGTCCAACTATTAATACTGGTAAATAAATTGTTCTTTTACAGAACCTGTGTGTAGAACAAGGTTGGGGAATGGCATGTCATACCGGCATGTTGCCATTGTAGCTTAGTTGGTTAAAGCAACTCTGTGATTCAAATTCTAGCTATGGCATTGAATTTTTCAGTCGGATTCCACTTCCCAACTGTTAATGCGGTTTGTGTAATTCTTGTCCACGATATATTTTTAGCAAACATTCGTGTTTTCGTGTCAGTTGATCGTTTTAAAAACACGAGCGT
This sequence comes from Tenodera sinensis, assembly GCA_030765045.1. NCBI lineage: Eukaryota > Metazoa > Arthropoda > Insecta > Mantodea > Mantidae > Tenodera > Tenodera sinensis. Next base: position 131,644,516 of record CM060967.1, read on the forward strand.
GATGTTGCTACAGACAAAAGAGTAACTTTTCTGAAAGTACGCGGCTCTCCATGTAATTAAGCACACAGCTACAAGAGTTACTAAAACTTTTCAGTATGTTAGCAATAAAACAGAACTCATTCAAGTAATAAAATGAAACTTTACAAAATATACACATTATTTTCCTACTCTCATTTTGGAAGTCCCATGCAATCTTATGTGTGTAATAGTCCTGCAACATTGCTATAATATCGTATGGTTTACTCTTACATACTTGTACATACATTTTAAATTTTGTGATTTGTACACGGATAAGATAAAAACTTACCACTTACGGTTTGCCATTCTTCAGCAATACTGAAAACCGGGAGGTGTGCGTCAAACTCAAGTCACTAAGGTTTTGTTACCTGCTAGTAAATAGAAATTTCACTATTTTTTATGGTAAACTACTGATAAAGTTAGTTCTATAAATATCTGTGCCGTGGCAAAACATTTTTACCCCTTACCAATCAGTTTAACGCCAAATTTAATGTACAGTGCATGGTGGGCGATGGCTACCTTAACATTTTATGCAACATTTTGAAGAACCCATAACAAGTTGTAATATACCTGTTGGGAAAATCGTGTAATTGTGAGCTTTTAAGTTTTTGCTCACACTAACGCAGAGATTCCGATTTTTTTACTTTCTCTACCACTACGGAGTAGGTAGAAAAGGCGTTGCATTCCATCCAAAAATTCGATACCAACATTTCGTTAGAAATACATGTTTGGAGGTCTCCACATGAGAAATCTGTGTCTGTGAACCGAATAACTCAAAGTTATGACTATTAAACACCAAACTTGGTGTTTAAATTTTCCATCTACCAAGGATACGACACAGGGAATTTCAAGAAAATCTTCCCCGTCTAAACTACCCTTTTCATGGATTATTTTCGAAAAGTTCGATTTTCTTAAAAAGGCTCCGATTTTGATTAAAATACCAGATATTTTAATGTAGTTTTATGGCAAATGCATTATATGTGTTGAAGTTTCTTCAGAGAACTTCACTCCTCATTGTGAGTTTTGCATTAAACCGTAAACTGTAAAAGATAGACAAACTATTACTACACAAAATATGCAAGTCTCGTTAACACGCACGCACGCATGCACGCACACACACACACACACTTTATATCAAATGCATTTTTTCTCTTTCTTTTCTGTACTCTTAACCGTTTTAAGATATTCTTTGTCATTGGTTTAAATTTGTAAAATACTTACAATTTTCTAAAATGAAAGGCCGTTATCCATTTTTATATTGTGTACTACGTATAGTAAGGGAAGTATTGAATTCCACCCAAAAATTCGATATAGATATTTCACCGGAAATATATCTTTTAATGTTCCATGAATCCAGAAAAGGAATTTTTAGAAAACAGGTTTGTTTGTGTGTGTGTGTGTGTGTTTGTGTGTGTGTGTTTGTGTGTGTGTGTGTGTGTGTGGGGTGTGTGTGTGGGGTGTGTGTGTGTGGGGTGTGTGTGTGGGGTGTGTGTGTGTGGGGTGTGTGGTGTGTGTGTGTGTGTTTGTGTGTGTGTTTGTGTGTGTGTGTTTGTGTGTGTGTGGGGTGTGTGTGTGCGGTGTGTGTGTGTGCGGTGTGTGTGTGTGTGTGTGTGTGTGTGTGTGTGTGTGTGTGTGTATGAGGTGGGGGTGGTGTCAGTCTGTGGATAGCATAACTCAAAAACAAAAGGTGCATAAAAACCAATGTTGAATTTTTCCAAAATTTTGATTTTCTTGAAAATGGCTCTAACGATTTTCAATAAAACGACATGTTTAAGATATCTTTAGGACGACTGCAATGTATTTTTTGAATTTTCTGGTTAGAGCCTATGAGCCCTGTTTACTCTTGATGACTTTTGCATAACTGGTAAACCGTAAGAGATAGATCAAATGTTGCTATACAAAAATGTAGATCTTGTTAAAACACAGAAGTTATGTCTAAATGCATTTTTTCTGGAGTGAAATATTTCGGAGATGTTCTTTGTTATTTGTGTGAGTTCTGGAATACCTACTTAACATTTCGTCAAAGTAACATCGTTATTCATTCTTTTACATCTTAGCCGTGCAAAGAGAACGGAATCTCAAAGCTTTAAAAGATTTGACTATCGTTCAAAGCCTACCGTATTCTAATATTCCCCTTGCACCAACAAGGAAATAAGCAATAAGCTAATTTCTATAAAAGTTTATCTGAACTAACACAAAGAATATATAGGAATAAGGGATTGTAAGAATAGTTAGTACAAGAGTAGAGAAAGTCATGTGAGTGTAACATGGTCATGCAAAGAGAAAACCATCACATAACCATCAGTTTTTAAATTATTTCACTATCACTTAAGCCTACGGTATTTCTCTATTCTCATTGTACCTGAAAGGAAATAGGTAACAAAAGCATTTCTGAACACGTGTATCTCAACTAACCTGAAGGAGGTAGAAGAATAAGTTTTTTTAACAATAGATTGTTAACAATGAGTAGAGCAAGTACAGTAAGCTGTTGTTAGAGTTTCATGCAACCGAACGCTTTGACATCTATCGAAAATGAATGTTTAGAGGTTTCCTAATTTAACAGAACGCAGAATGTTTAGAGAAACCTGCATGTGTTTGTCTGCGGTTCTTTTAGTCTGAACATAACTCTAAAAAGATTTATAAACGCTGAATTTATGTTTGTCAGGATGCTTTACACTACAAAGTTTTTAGTGATGTTTTATTAATGAAGTCAGCTTAGTATAATCAGCATGCCAAAATATTTTACAATTACGTGTGCAGATATCCAATGTGCAAAGCTGTATCAATGTTATAACAGTATAACCTTAAATGTTTTCTAGAGTGTTTTAAACGCCAAGTTACGAAAAAAGAAGGAAAAGTGAAATAGATAAATAAACAAAAGGGAAAATAAACCGCAGTGCGAGGCAATTGAAAGAAACCCGGAGAACATGTCCAGAATCCTAACAAGTTTGAATGTGGGCAGTAGAGGACAATGCCATCTGCATATAAATTAATGGAAGCGGGTGCAAGATCTGGGAGATCATGACTATAGATACTGAATAATATTAACGCTAATATGAAGGTCTGGGAACCCTTAATGTGATATGGTGCTCAGAATATTAAGTACCTAACCACAATACCGACAACAAAAGTGTGGTCTGTAAGAAAACTAATAATAATGACATGAAATGTATAATGAGGGAGGCCAATGTGATAGAGTTTGATTAGTAAACCCTCGTGCCACAAGGGGAACTTTTATGAAAAATGCAATGTCTTCTGTGTGACATGCAGAATAGCGACTTATGCAGGGCTTAATTTTCTAACAAAGGTTTTTGATTCAGCGTCACCATTATTCAATAATAATAATGATAATGATAATGATAATGATAATGATAATGGCAATGGCAATGGCAATGGCAATGGCAATGGCAATGGCAATGGCAATGGCAATGGCAATGGCAATGGCAATGGCAATGGCAATGGCAATGGCAATGGCAATGGCAATGGCAATGGCAATGGCAATGGCAATGGCAATGGCAATGGCAATGGCAATGGCAATGGCAATGGCAATGGCAATGGCAATGGCAATGGCAATGGCAATGGCAATGGCAATGGCAATGGCAATGGCAATGGCAATGGCAATGGCAATGGCAATGGCAATGGCAATGGCAATGGCAATGGCAATGGCAATGGCAATGGCAATGGCAATGGCAATGGCAATGGCAATGGCAATGGCAATGGCAATGGCAATGGCAATGGCAATGGCAATGGCAATGGCAATGGCAATGGCAATGGCAATGGCAATGGCAATGGCAATGGCAATGGCAATGGCAATGGCAATGGCAATGGCAATGGCAATGGCAATGGCAATGGCAATGGCAATGGCAATGGCAATGGCAATGGCAATGGCAATGGCAATGGCAATGGCAATGGCAATGGCAATGGCAATGGCAATGGCAATGGCAATGGCAATGGCAATGGCAATGGCAATGGCAATGGCAATGGCAATGGCAATGGCAATGGCAATGGCAATGGCAATGGCAATGGCAATGGCAATGGCAATGGCAATGGCAATGGCAATGGCAATGGCAATGGCAATGGCAATGGCAATGGCAATGGCAATGGCAATGGCAATGGCAATGGCAATGGCAATGGCAATGGCAATGGCAATGGCAATGGCAATGGCAATGGCAATGGCAATGGCAATGGCAATGGCAATGGCAATGGCAATGGCAATGGCAATGGCAATGGCAATGGCAATGGCAATGGCAATGGCAATGGCAATGGCAATGGCAATGGCAATGGCAATGGCAATGGCAATGGCAATGGCAATGGCAATGGCAATGGCAATGGCAATGGCAATGGCAATGGCAATGGCAATGGCAATGGCAATGGCAATGGGATTTCATGAGAGCTACAGTTTAGGCTCCATCTCCACGACTTCTACAAAATAAATGTTTCACCTATAATTAACGTGCATATTGATGCTACTGGTAAACTCATTGCTGAACCATTCTTTTGTTCGCAAGATCGAATCTGTAATAATATTACACTTAACTAGCCCAGTTGTCGTTGGTTATACCAGTGACAGCAAAAATAATTAAGAACGACTGTTTTTAACTCCCTCTTCATTTCAAACTTCTTTTATGGACCTTTTCCTCCCTCAAAGTTGGTATCCAGTCAGTCCAGCAAGAAGTACTTAAGGGTTGGTGAAGACTAATGTTATCTAGGTTACTGTGAAACATTTAAGGAATAAAAACCATCATGATTCAGGGGAACGATAGTTTTCTGTTTAGCACTATACCAGGCGCAATTTCAGGCTACTGAAGCAGTAATAATTAAATGTTGTGTCCTTTGTCTCTGATGAAGTTATGACTTTACATTGCAATATGTAACACTTCATATACAATTGGTATAATGTATTTATAGTCTTTATATTTGACATTGATATATTTAAGTAATCTTTAGACACATATTTACTTATTTATTTTGTAATTGTTCCTTATAATTATTAAATCACACTTGGTGCACATACTTCAACTGATTACAAGGTTACTGAAGTTATTCATAGTGCTGTACTCAGTCACAAGGTTTACATAATATATATATATATATATATTTTTTTTTCATACTGTGGCAGCGGAGGCACATTAAAGGAGGACTAAGGTCAGCTACCTCACACCACTACGTTGCTGGCTAGCTAGGGACAACACGTGACAATGGCGAGTAAGAACAAAGGCCGTTTCCAGAAAGTTCTAGAGGCTTCGAATGCAGGGCTTCTTATGAGAAGATTCGCAAAACGTTGATTTCTAGAAAAATTGGCGCTATCTAGTTGTCGACTATATAAGCGAACCGGCACGAGCAGTCCGTCAGTTTTAAGTGAATGAGCAGAAATGTCGGAATGAGCTGTATCAGTTGACCAGAGTTTGTGTCAAGGGCGATGGAATAGGACAGCTGTTAAATTGCAAGGTCACGAGTTAGGAGTTGTGATTCAGTTTTAGAGGAAATAAAGTGACACAAAAAGTTACTAAACTTGTCATTTGTCACAATAGTAACTTGCTTACAGAATATGCCTCCTACACGCAACTGTTATAATATTTGAGACAGAAGTCCTTGAGATATTTGGATCCTGCAATAAAAAGGCAACATTTTATCAATTATTTTGCTCTAAGGAATTTAGCTTTAAATCAGACAGAACTACTTTTAAGGAAGAGAAACGTTTATATTTTGGTAACGAACATAAGAAAATTATTGTCAGACATGGAAAATTAACCAGATTCGTAGATTGCGTAGATCTTTTATTAGTGTGATTCTCAATTAAAAGAGTCCCAGCTTGGAATCGAAGTCAGATCGCTGACCACTGCAGTACAGAGGCAGCCTAAATAATAATTGTTTAATACAATGTAAGCAAACTCAAAGATTAACATAATTGCAAACGAATATCAGTGAAGATCTTAACCGATGAACAGATGTTCCAAAGGCAAATCCGCCATACTACTAACTAAACTAACTAAACCCCGGCGCGACAGCCCACAACGGGCCAAGGCCTACCGCCCAGCCGCTGCGTCCCCCACCTCTGCCCACTACAGGCGTCATTGGTGAGGTGCAGTATTGGAGGGTGGGACGTGGTCAGCGTCCCGAGCCCTCCCGGCCGGTTATGCGGTCTTCTAGACCTGGGGCCGCTACTTCTCTATCAAGTAGCTCCTCAATTGGCCCCCCGGGACCTAACGAGGCTGAGTGCACCCCGTGCCAGACCTCCCAGAGGGGATAAAATCCCCATGCTGGTACCGGGGATCGAACCCGGGTCCTCCGCGCCAGAGGCAAGCGCGCTACCAACTGCGCTACGGAGGCGGTCTCCGCCATACTACTAGAGATGATAAATGTGAAATGCAAATGAAAAAAGAGTATTTGCTAAAGAAAACTAGATATGTTGCTGTATAACTGCATGTTTATAATGTGACGCAGAGGCTGTACCTTTAGTTATCAGAGGTCAGTGCTAGGCAGTCGGAACTGTAATGAGATAAGCAGCGCGTTCACCCAACGTAAACATCAGAAGCGCTATCGCTGGTTAACCAGAATCTTCTGAATGCTTCTGTTCTCGAATGTTTTAAACTCTGGACATTTTCAAGGGCTATATAAGTGAATCAGTTTCGCTCTCTCCCAAGTTGAGCGAGTGAGTGATGAGTGAGCGAATGATAAGTGAGTGATGAGTGACTGAGTGATACTGAGTGAGCGAGCAAGTGAGTGAGTCAGCGAGTGCGTTCTCGTGCGACGAAAAGCGCTATTATCCAGCGAGTTTCTAAGACTGTGCTACCTGCAGCAAGTGCAGTTAATGCAAGGGATTAGAGAAGTCTTGTGTTCGATTCCGCTGCGAGTGAAGCATCAGGAAGAAAAGTCTAGATCGCGGCAGAAAGTGAAGTGACTGAAAACCAAGTGCAGTGGCAAGGAACACTGGAACTATGCCAGACACAAAATTTAATGGCTATATATCACCGGCTTTACAGCGTGATTTCACATGTGTTTAACTTGTATACAACACCGCAACGTGTGGCAAGCCTATGATTGGATGTTGTATTGACCAACTACTCCTGCCACCCACCATTAAATTTTGTGTGTGCTATTCTTCACATTAGTGAAGTGACAGACTAATCTAAGTAGAGAGAACTAAATAGGTTATTAAGTCGTAGTAAAGACTGAGTTAAATGAAAGTTTAAAAACTGGACAAAGTCACTTATGTATTGTGAAAGAGTTAGAAAAATATACGTATAGCATAGCTGTCAGATAAGAACAGTCAGGTTGAGCTAACATACTATTTAAAAAACAGGGATTGTGAAATACAATGCATAACTTTATTCTGAAGGTGGAAATTGAATTTGATAAGTTTTGGGACAGACATATTTACTACTAGCAGTAGCAGCATGGTAAATCAAAAGTTATGCTACATGCGTTGGCTAATGCAGAACTGTCACACTATATCTCAGCAGGCAGTTCGTTGCAGTGGCGGTAAATCATGGTGGATCTGTAAATCACTTTACCCAAGAGCTTGGAATGTACGTATGCCTTTACTGTCACGTAGACAGCAGTAAATTCCTACATTCCGTGGTTCCCACACAAGAAAAGACAGTCGACATTCAAATTGCTAATTGTTACCTACCAGTTTCTACCAATTTATTGGGCATTTTTGTCACAATTAAAGTAGAAAATAAATCTTACGCAATTCTTACATAAATTTCTAGGAAAACTATTTTTAAAACTTCTAATTGTTACATTCATATGGTTTAATCTATTTGCTGTTGTTTCATTGTGAATCTCCTATACAAACTATTCTCACAAAACCATATTATCCTATGTTAATAGAGAGAAATGGCTTCTCAGCCTCGTTAGGTTCCTGAGGGCCCTATTGAGGAGCTACTTGATTGAGAAGTAGCGACCCCTGGTAGCAAAGACGGCATATACCGGGCGTGAAGGACGGGGCACTGACCACGTCCCACACTCCAAGTACCACACCCCACTCATGACACCTGTAGTGAGCAGAGGATGGGGACTCAGTCACCAGGTGGCAGGCCTTGGCCCGGAAAGAGTTATTGTGCCAAAGGGGTTACTTATAAGGCGGATAAAGGGGAAAGAGATAATCAAAAGTTTTAAAAAGTGGTTGCTGGTTGGTCTTCTGTGATATTACGATTAAATGAATGGTGAGTTAGCATTAAATATGTAGGCTGAATGATTTAAACTCAAATTAATAGCAACATTGTCTCGAAAAGGTTATTTTCACAAAAATTTTGACAAAGGTGTTTCTGAGAGCATCTTCTGTTTACTTTTCTATTCCAACAAATTCAAATTACGTATTTCTTAAGAAATTACAATATCGATTTGGGGAGTATAAACAGCAAAAGAATAGGAAAATACCCGATGTGATGAAAGTTTAAAAACGTTAAGCTTCTAAATTCTGCATATAATTTCCTTTAACAAGCAAAGACTAAACTTTGTGCAACTTTAAAAATTTTCATGGACAAAAAATAATAAACAATTGCATTATCTATACCTTAAATCCCAAATAATACTTGATATCGAGAAAAGCCTCTTCAGACATCTTTATCCATCTTCAAAGAACATACTGCAAAGTTAAAATAAATTGAAACTAAACTTCATGAGCATTTTAAAGAGAAAAACGTAACAAGATCAGGGTTTAGAAGCTTCACATTTAGACATTTGCTATGAAAGGTAAAACGGTACGTTTTGGAAACTTAGTGGAAAATACGTCACTGAGTACCCTTTCCTGTGTGTATTCAATCACAGGTTTTTGGGTGGTTTCTTAAACGGAACTGTGAATCGTACGTTAACAGATTTGATGTGTTACATCAGACATGGGAAAGAGGGGTGACGGAATGCAATCGAATATTTACCCTCTCCACTTACTGACACAATTTGAAGGACTGATCGGTTCTCTGAGTAGACAGACAATAGTGGGAGGCGTGGCCTGGTAGCTAACCGCTGTGAGGAGTGGACAGGGTTAAAATACGATGTAGGGGGAGTGACATGAGTCAGTTCTCCCCATCCATGTGTTACATTCTCATGACTTTTTCTACCCATTTTCAACGATCTATTCTTGAAAAAGTTTATTCTTCTCTTCACCTCATGTTAATTGAGCTTGTAGAAATGACTATTACATAACCCTCGTAGGTATATTGGTATAGGATAATTCAGAACGCTTAATGACAGGTCAAATCTTGTATGAATTGTTCAGTATGTGATAATTTTGAAGTTCCGTTCCCTTTATATGACCAAGTGAAAGAAAGAAAAAAATAACGACCACCTATTCGGGAAAAATTTGTATTTTAAAATTAAAACCAATAATGGATATTTCGGAAATATCGGCTGCAGAAAAAAGAAAGAGAAACGTATGTGATGTAAACAGTGCTTTAACGATATATACCTTCTTTGTGTGGCAAGTTTTTGTCTATTTTTTACGGTTTATCAGTTATGCAAAAATCATTCAGAATGAAGAGGACTTTAGAAGAAATTTCCAGAAAATTCAAGTAGGTATACATTTTATTTGCCGTAAAAATATTAAACATATGACAGTTTAATGAAAGCACTAGGGTCAGCTTTGAGAAAATAAACATTTTCAATTTTTGTGCCATGTAAAAGTAGTTTGGTGTGGGGAGATTTTCTTGAGCATCTTTGTTTCGCATCCTTGGAGGATGATGAGCTGAAATGCCAAGTTTGCTATTTTTTGATTTTGAGTAATTCTGTTCAAAAGAGAAAGACGTAAACAAAAAACCAAACGAAACAGAAATATACACAAACAGAGATTTTTCTAAAAATGCATTTCGATTTTGATTCAGGGAAACTCAATATACCTATGTATTTCTGGTGATCTCGGTATAACATATTTTTTTGCAAAAGTTCCTCTACTTACTGTGATTACATGGTAGAAATACGATACATAAGGAGCATAGAAAACTGCTATTTTCAATGGGGATGCGGTCACATCACTTGCAACCCAACCGATGCATCTATGACTTTTATGTTTCATACAGCTAATGGATATTACTTGGTAAACAGTTTCCACACATTAATTCATAATGTATTTGTTTTTTTTTTCATTAAATAATGCGAAATCACAAAAAGTGAATAAATATACAATACCAGTTCTATGTCAATAACAGCACATGCCCACTCAGCGAGATTCCTTTAGACCTACGCTTTTTCTAGCATGTGGGTGATCGGTTCGAATCGCTTCTTGAGGGGGGCCCTAATGACCTAGTTGTCGACGGGCCCTTAAACCCCATTACTCACTCATCACTCACTCACTCACTCACTCGCTTCTTGAGGTCACTTCATTCCCTACTGTTTGTAGGGTAGGTACCTTATTACGTCATTCTTTCACTTTCTCTGCTGATACTGTCAGCATATCAGGCCTTATGTTCTGTTTCGAACAAATAGAGCATACGTGTGCTGGTGTTGTCAATTCGCTGGCTAGTTATGAATAAGTACAGCTACCTCCCTCAACTGAAAGGTGAGGTAGAGACCGATATCAGAAGACACGTCCTATAAATGCCCCTACAGACCATCATACATTCGATGTCTATTATTATTGGTGTCCTGTGTACATATGCATTTGTGTAGAAGTCTACCTCGAGCCTAGAGTTGGCGGTCGAGGGGTATTTGTCGGAACTACCGCTGTCTCTGAGGGTTTGGCACTGCTGCTTTGATGTCACAGTGTCCTCGCCTTACTCCTGCAGAAAACCTTTAAATCCTCTAACTTTATCCTTCTCCTGTCATATTATGTGAAACGCCATCTTTGCGTTTCTTGTGTGAAACCATTAAAGCATTAGTTTCTTTTAATCAGTCACAGTCTTGATTAAAAACGAGTGCTCAAAATAAACACTGCCATCTACATCCAGAAGAACTCCTACTGGATGAAATTCCAGCATACCGGGGACGCTGATATTATTCTGGCGGTTGACAGCGTCGTTAAGAAACAAAATATTTATTTCGTACTGTTACGGTTCATAGCGTAGGATTCAGGTGGCTATAAGAATATATCAACAAATAACTATTCTTCTTACATATATACGCTACTTATTTTACATGTCCTTTATTTCATTTAATTTCAGAAGAATGTTCACTAAATACTATAGTATGCCTACCACGCAAAAGCTTTAGTGGACTGATCCAGTATTTCGGCCGCTGAAGTATTATGTTGCATAAAAACTTATTCATCTGATGTTATTGAAAGAAAGGAAACAACAATTTTTTTGTATACATACAAATAAAGTCGCACAGGCACCTAACGTATGATTAAATATGCGGCAGAAGTATGAAAACACAGGGAGTGCAGGAATGCATAAGAGGGAAGTGAATTGTTTTATACCTATATGAATTGACATTTTATTAACTAGGTCCTTCTAGGCCCCATAAAATGTCGGGTTCCCCGACTGGCATCACTAATTCGGAGCCCTGGTAAGAGGACAGTCTCTAGGAAGAGCAATATAGGCAACTATTTTGTTCATATGGCAGGAGTCAAACCCAGGAATGGTTTGTTTTTAACGAGTTATGTCCGTCTAGATATTAGGTTACAGCGCATGATGTTCATTTTGCCTGAAATTAGCACAAGGGATTCACAACTGTTTGCAGCAAACAGAGTAAAAAGAAGAACAAACTGCGTTATGTGATATTAAATATTTATATAGGTTAAACTGAATTAGTTTACCTGACGTTGCACGGTTAGCACTTTAAACTCGAATGACCTGTAAATTTACCTCCCGCTCTTCCTTATGAAGTTAATGCACAGACATATAGAAGATGTTTATGTTGAATTCTCGCCTTTACCCCTTATAATTGTAGGGTAAAGAGACGGTGCAATTTTACAAATAGTCTTGTAATACTTTATTTTTAACGTTTATATTTTTATATTCTTCATAACAACATTTCAACACTGAATGAAAATGTAATTACATTTAAAGTAACATTCATCATCATTTGTTAACAAAAATTCCAATTTAAGATAAAGACACTGAAATGAAATACAAGACTTAAAAGTCGAAGCCCAAGATATTGGTGTGAAAATAAATTTTTCCAAAACTAAAAAATGAGAATAAATTTAAAAAAATACAAATAGCTTGTATATAGATACACATAAAATAGAAAGAATTGAATATTTTAATTATTTGGGATGTATAGTATCCCAGAATGGGGAGTAGCTCAAGATATAGCCAACAAAATAAAAATTAAAATTAGAATTTTTAAATCAAACGTGCTACTGAAATTTGGTGAACGAAAATAATCAGCAGTAGTGTATTATGGGAAATTACCTACAAATCAGGTAGTAGTTGATAAAGAAATAAAGAAACGAAAATGGACATGCATTGGACATACACTGAGAAAGGAACCCGAACATATAACTCGATAGGTATTGGAGTGGAACCCACAGGGAGAAAGGAAAATTGGAAGACCGAAAGTAACTTGGAGGACATTCGAAGCGGAGTTAAAAACAAATGAATAAGTCATGGAAGGAGATGCAAGGTAATAGCCTCATGTCCGTCATAAGGGATTTAACTTTTCAATGGTGAAATAATTATGAAAATAGCCTCATAATTTAATCGTTTATCAAATTTTACTCTGTTTAAAACATTAATACGGATAACTAAATATATTGCTTGTTACCGACTCTGTCAATTACCAGGATCATATTACCACGCCGGTGTGCAGGAATTTCGTGCCGCAGGGACTTAAAAACCATCGGTCCGGGCTTTGAACGTGCTACCGCGGGATCAATAGGTCACTGCCTAACCAACTGAACCACCCAGTACAGATGATGATGAGCAATTAACAAATATCGTATTGTTTATAAAATTCATATAACAAAATGCTTTTAGTAAATACTACTAATTGGTTGTATCCCTAAAAGTTTTAACGAGATGTAAATCAACCACTGATAAGGGAAAATCTCGGGAAAAGCTTATCTGGATAAAGTTTTTCCGAGGTTTTCCCTTAGCTTGAGAAGATGGATGTAGGGTAACTTAAATCTCTGTGGACTTCGGGTTCATTTGCAGAAATTACTACCTATTTCCTTATAGGTACAAGGGAAATATGGGAATACAGTTGACTTTGAGCGATAGTCAAATCTTTTAAAGCTTTCAAATTCTTTTTGTGCACGGTTAACATGTAAAAATAAATAATGTTCCATTTGACAGAAGTATAAGTTTTTAAAAACTTACAAAAATAACGAGGAATATCTATGAAATGGTTCACGCTACAAAAAAAATATTTGGACATAAATTGTGTGTTTTAGCAAGATCTACATTTTTGTATAGTAATATTTGGTCTACCTCTTGCGGTTTACCAGTTATGCAAAGGTCATACAGAGTAAATAGGACGTCGTGGGCTATAGCCAGAAAATTCAAGATTTACATACAAAATTTTGGAAAAATTTCCCATGTAAAGGGTAGTTTAGGGTGGAGCAAATTTCTTCAAAATCTTCGTGTCGCATCCTTGAAAGACAAACTGAAATACCAACTTTGGTTTTTAACAGACTTTTCGTATTTGAGTTATGCTGTCCACAGACTGACAGGCAGACAGAGAGACACAGACACACAAACGGACCTTTATCTAAAAATGCTTTTTCGGATACAGAGGGTCTCAAAACATACATTTCCGGTGAAATCTCGACATCGAATTTTTGGGTGGAACACAACTGCTATTATTACAAAATATGTTTCTATAACAATTATTGTCACCACTTTGGATTTTATGTGTGTACATTAATTAACGAGGTATAAACTTCTACAGCAGTTTAAAAAAATTCGAATTCTATTTTTTATGAATTGTTACACATTAACCAAGTTACCAAGCAAGGTGAAACATAACCCTGTTTAAATGGGAGCAATGAATGGATTTCTTCATAAGCTTGTAATGCCTTGTGAAGAGCGGAGCATTTGAGAGACAACATAAGAGTGAAAATTCACTCAGCTAGTTTCCGGGAAAGAACATAAATCCTGGGTAATTTCATTAGAAGGCACCGAGTCAAGTCCAGCCAAGTCAAGTGAACATCGAATCGACCACCGCAACGCATAAATTTCCATCGAATCACATCGTCGATACCGTTCCAATCTCTCACGGTAGGCATATGTAAATCTCACAAGTGGCTGGCCGCAAATTCAGATTTTCCTCTTACATCCTGATGTCAATATACCCGTTATAGCAACCATCAACGTTTTGCAAGGGAAAAGAAAGACAAAGAAACTGTAAACAAAGCCCTGTCAAACGAATGGACGTTTATAGCAGGGTGGAATGTGAGCATTTATCTCTTCCTATAGCTGGTATTCAATGCCCCCCCCCCCCCCTCCTTACAGAATATTTATCTGAGGCAGTTACTGATGGCTTTTAAAAATGCAACTCTAAAATAATAAGGCTGAAAATAAAATGACCAATCGTGCTTATAGGAAGCTGCGGTTTCATTATTTTGTAAGTGAAATTGGGAGTGCAACATGGGAAATCATAATAAACAGTTAGAAAATAAAAAATAAACACATTGAATGTTTTTGAGACAGAATGGAGGGCCTGAAGCACTTAACTATTATCTATTAGAATCAATGTGTACCTCTAAAACAACTGTGCAATTTCTTGATGTTAGTGATTTTATTATTTTTTATTTATTTCTTTTACTTTCTGTTTTCCAAATAACACTTTTTTGCTGAAATTTACTATTTACGAGATATTGTTATTGGTTTGAATTTTCATATACTAATATTTTTTCTCAAATGGAGCATATCTATTTGTTTTTCTTTTTATTTCTTTGTCATTTCTCAGTTATTTCTTTGTTACTTCTTTGTTCTCTCTTTCTTTTCTTTTTTCCTCGGATTAGGTTCTCGGCTGGAGGACGGGAATTTTTCTTTAGCTAGGATTACTCCCTGTTATCCGTAGAGTCTGGAAGAGACTGAGAAAGTAAATGTGTATATGCGTGTGTGTTTGAGAGAGAGAGGATTTAATAGAAATATATCCTTATACTGAATGGTCGTTGAAGAACAAAGGCAAAATGTTGAAAGAAAGAAAAAGTCCCTGCATAGATACTGCTCTTAAAATATTTGACTGTCACTTAAGCCCCCTGTGCTCCCCTATTCCCATTGTATCTCCAAGGAAAATGTAATAAAACCATCTCTACAAACGTTTATGTCGTTACTTAAAAGTAGATAGAGGAATAAGCTTTTGTAAGAATAGTTTGTTGAGGAATGAATCGAGAAGGTCATGTGAATGTAGCACATCAGATTTTTTTCTTTTCAACTTCGTTTCTTGTGATGAACAAGCACATCAGCGCGCCTGAGTTCTACTTTGAAACCCTCATCACACTTCCACGAGAATCCCGCGGTCAGAGTGTGCGACCGCCGGGAATCAAACCCGACACCTGCCGAATACGAACCTCGCACGTTACCGCGGACGCATCTTATATATATATATATATATATATATATATATATATATATATCTTATATACAATAGTACCTATCTCAATGATTAATATCTACGCGAAACCTTATGTGCTTCCTGTAATTCATATTTTCAATTCAATAAGTAGGGCATGGATTTCGATCACCTTGCTTTCTTTTTTCTTCTTTTTTTCTGATGATGCTAGATCGATTCAGTTGAAAAACATACGTGACGAGTGAAATTAAACCACTTTTAAGGCTTTTTTTCTAGCATATTCAGACATTTTGATTTGATAGGGCATTTTTATATTTTAAAGCCACTTTAAGAACAAATTAGGCTTGTTTTCATTTTTGGCGAGTTTGTTACATCATTCCTATATAAGAATTAAGTTTCAAAAACTCAATATCTTAAAATCCCTGGAAATCTGTTGGAATGTGGCTTTCCTATTCATATTTTGTTAAATTTAGACTCGTCAACCACGAGATTAATACGTTCAACTAAACTGTTTACGCCTATTGTAAGAGAAACTTGTCCTCTAAAGAAAGGGGGATGAATCTAGCTGCTACGTTTGAGGTTCGCACCGTTATTACTGTTGCAATGCAATCCTCACAGAACAGAAGTTAGTGGTTCAGGTAATAGTTCTGCCGAAAGTGAAAACAAGCACTCTCGTGGAATTGAAAATTAAACAGAATTGCTGAAATCTAAGTCGTGTGGAAGCTCAAGTGGGCAAACTTGTCTTTGATAAATTGAAAATGTATTGAACAGTGGAGAGAATACAACTGCAAGATCCCTGATGAACTGTCAGGTAAGAACTATTCCCTCAATGTAGTGCTGGAAACCTGCAATATTTGGTGCTTAAGCATATTCTGTTGAAAGGAGCTTCCGAAATAATTGACAATACACCGTCCGTCATATTGGAAAACTTATAAAAGCCGTTTGTAGCATTTTGAAGTTCAGTATTCAGTGATAAGTATAAGTGAAATGTGCAAGATCAACAAATGAAATTAGATTTTAAGGTATTCTTTCTTCTTTTAGATGGTTTTGAGGTGTTAATTTGTCGTATACGATTTACTACCAAGTCATTCCTCTGTTTTGTACCACATATCACTAGGCCATTCTTCCATTACTCAGTATCACAAACTATAATCCTATAAATCGATGAAAATTAATTTATTACACTCGATTAACAATCAAGACTCAAAGTGGAGGCAATTGAAAACGGCTTGGCGACACATCAAATGATGAAATTGAAACATAATTAAAAATTCTAAACCAGGTAATACAATAAAAAATAGAACAAGTATCTGGAATCAATTCAACGATTTCTGTAATAAACGGGAAGATGAACTCTTGCCAGATACTTCAATTGAAGATATAGTTTTTACTCTAAAATATTGGGCATGAGAAAAAGTAATGCACAAGAATTTCTAAGGGAAATAGCAGTCCATTTCAATTTGACAACTGTGGATTTAGCAATGGTTCTTTTAATAGTTAATGTATTTTCCCAGAAGAAAGGTTATTTATTAATGTTAAAAATATATTGGCATGCATTTAAGAAAACAATAGAAAATCTAAATACATTAATTTTTGGGTTTCATATTTCTCAGTTGGCAGTACTAAGCAACTCAACTGCACTAATCCTAATGATGATTTTGTTATAGAAATAAACATATTCTGGTCCAATCTTAGGGATATATTATTATATATCCCAGCATATACGCTCGCAACATTTGAGGGGGTCGAATTACACCTTCATTAGTAATACATTCGCATTTTGAACTTGGACATGGTGTCCAAATTAAGAGCAACCGTCCAACTAATATGTTGAGACCAGCATATGGAACAGGCGATTAAACTGGTCTCTGTCGCATGGATTGTTTACAAACAAAACACAACGAATATTTGTTTCCAAATCCTAGTTACCTATGCAAAGAAGGGCTGTATAACGCAAATAAGGACGATGAAAGCAAGCCCTTTTAACGAATGGAACATTCTGCACTGAAATGAGTGTTAGAACACCTTGTTTTTGTTATTCAAAACAAAACGTGCTTTTCCATCCTCCCTAGAGCCTGGAAGTATGAATATGTGTATGAGTTTAATGTAATAGCCAAAAGTAATACAAACCAAAGCTTAACTTCTCTGTAAACAAGTGAATATCATTGCTGTTGGGCAATTGTTTCAAAGATAAAAAGACACCGATATGATCTAAGTGTGTTAAAATGTGTACTTTTAAAGTCACTACAGTTTTAAAGCTAAGCAAGAAAGTCTATGTTGTAATCACATGACTTTCTCTACCCGCTCTTGTGCACACTATTCTTACAAACGCTTATTTTTCTATCTACTTTAGGTTAATCGAGATATACATTAAAACTAATGGTTTTATTACATATTTCCAAGCAGGTAAAATGGGAATAGGGAATGTAGTAAGCTTAGCCGATAGTCGAACCTTTTAAGAGTTGGCCGCTGTACGATGACTTTGAACTTGCGTTCTCTTTCATGCAAAAGTCATTCACAATGAAGAGGACTTCAGAGCGTAATCCAGAAAATGTGAGATTTAATTTCATTTTTCAGCAAAATTTCTGAAATATGAAATTCTTTAGTTAAAATCGTTTAAAAGCCAGTTGTGAAAAAAAAAATCGAAGAATTGTCCAAGTAAAACGTAGTTTGGGATGAGGGTATTTTCTTCAAAATCTTATTGTCACATCCTTAGAAGACGCTGACCCTAAATACAAAATTTGGTATTTAATCGACTTTTCGTTTTTAACGTATTTTGTTCTCACACGCACGCACACCTTTTTGTAAAAATGCTAAAATGTTTTTTTTGGGGGGGCGGGGGGGGGGTTGTTTAGGGAGTCTCAAGACTTGCATTTCTTCCAAAATTTCATGTAGAATATATGGATGGAATACAATATTTCCTCTATTTACTTTAAGTAACTAAAAACAACCTAACTGGACTTAAATTAAAACTCATTGGCATGAGAACTATAAATTGATTTAATGTTTCTTCAATACCGGATGTTCAGCATTATAAAGTACCTATATCTGTTTTTCTTTCTTTCCTTTTTCTTTTTTCTCCCTTTCTTTTAAGTTTACTGCCCTTTAAGTGGGCAGGTCATACCGGAAAGTGAATGCACGAGACGATTATCCAAATGAGAGTTAACTGACTTACGTATAGATATTTCAAGAATGAGTGTGACTATTGCCTATATTACAGTAACAAACAAGAGAATGAGAATAATTAATAATAATGATAATAATACTTAATGTATTGAAATGGAACGGGAGGAAATGCTAAAGTCCATCCTTCAGTTTCTTTGCTGTTTTGTTTTGCCTTTTCCCCCTCGCGGAGAGGTAAATTCATTCATAATCGAACGTATGGGTTACCTACCGGCAAAAGAATAGATTGGTCACTTACATATGTATTATACATTATAAGTAGGAGGAAATATGCTTCAGATATACAACACAATCATTACATGACCTACAAAAATATCCGCCAAAGTTAGTTTAGTTTAGAAATGATCATAAAATTATAATATTACTCTGTATTACTGCTATTATTTATACTTTGCATAAATGACAACTTGGCTTAAACAATGCATTCTGTTTCTTTTAGGATTACTATAGGAAATCCGTCCAAAGAAGCAGCAAAATTAAAAATAAGCACACGAAAATGGGGGACACTGTGGATAAGCTGTCGTCAAATAGGAATTTTCATCAATTAAATATAGAATACGAAGAGAAGGTAAAACAACAAAAATTAAAACTACGGCTGGTAGGACTGGCCATAGAATTTCTATATATTGACCGTCTATAATATGTCAATCAATAAATTTATTTATTGTTAAAGATAAAATTATATAACCATCTCACGACAAAGAAATAAATGTAGTATATAATATCTTAATTTTATTATGAATAAGTTACTCTAAAAGAGGCCAGAATTACTTAAAATTCTCTAAAAATTCCTTTAAATTGCCTTGACATAAGCACTGTAACTATAATTTAACGTGATCATATTAACTTTCGCTGCTTGCAATTTGTGGTATAGGCATTACATAGTAAATTAGGGTTAAAGTTGGCAAACGCATTCTTTTAAATCTCGTGAATGATAATGAATATATTTTAGAGTCTAAAATATGAAATTAAATTAATGTCATGTATTAAAACGTATTCAAGTGCACAGTGAAGCCCATGGCATGAGCGATCCACCTGTTTCTTTTCGCACACGAGGAAACCCCTTGTAATGTTCACCCTCGTGAAACTGAGCAATGTATCGCAATGGCACACACCGATAGCTCATGCTATTGCAGTATTGAGTAATACAGAATCAACTTACCGGCTCATCGTAGCGTCATCTCTCTGGTTTACTCAATTAAAAAAAAATCTCCAAAAGACCACACACAGGCACAAGTACTAGCTACCGGGCACACTTGATGCGATCGAACGCATTACCTACCCGTCCCGGCAGTAGGCAGGACACCAACCTGTCAAACTGCCACAGTGTTTGTGTATCTGCCCAACAGATGGCAGAGCAGACCAGTCCCCAAGTACTTCGCAACGCGTTCGCTAGAGGGACCAGTGTGTATTGTTTTGCACCAGTAAATATAAGTGGGTAAATAAACACCTCTCATTCATAAAATGGAAGACACGAATTGGAATTTTTTGTAGTTATTTATTAGCTGCAATAGTGCGCATTAGATATACACTGCTGTTAACGATAAGAAGCTATATTTTTTCAGAACTGCAGCGGTGTATTCACGACGATGAATGCTGTCATCTACGTTGAAATGTCACACACTGCTTCTATGCTACAAGAAACTTTAAAATCTCAATTCCTTGATGATGTTAAAATGCTAAGGATGATCTAATATTTAGGGGTGCATCACAATCTTAAGAAAAGCTCCGACACGCGTCTAACCCTTGGGATAGAAATATAAAAACATGTGTTGCACTCACATGACTTCTTCTGCTCTTGCACTAACCATTACAAACACTTATTCCTGTATCTTCTTCGTGTTAGTTGAGATAAAGATTTGCAGAAATTATCTTATTATTTCCTTGTAGGTGCAAGGGGAACATGGGAATACAGTAGCCTTTGAGCGATAGACAATTCTTTTAAACCTTTAACATATAAAAATGAATAACCATGTTCCATTTGACAGAAGTATAAGTTTTCAAAACTCACAAAGAACAAGGTATATCTCCCAAATACTTGTCGGTCTGGGTGGCTCAGTTGGTTAGACGCTGGCTTACTGATCCCAAGGTCGCGGGTTCAAACCCGGCCCAGGCCGATGGTTTTTAAGTGTGCTTAAAAACGACAGCTCCATGTCAGTAGATTTACTGGCATGTAAAAGAACTCCTGTGGGACAAAATTCCGGCACACCGGTGACGCTGATGTGATCCTGGCAATTGGCAGCGTCGTTAAACAACAAAATATTTTATTTTTTTCCCAAATACTTCACTCTACAAAAGAATTATTTAGACGTAAATTGCGTATTTTAGCAAGATCTACATTTTTTGTATAGTATGATTTGGTCTATCTCTAACGGTTTACCAGTTATGCAAAAGTCGCCGAGAGTAAATATGACTACAGGGGCTATAGCCAGAAAATTCAAGATATACATTTCATTTGTCATAAAAAATATCTCAAACATATGACATTTTAATCAAAATTGTTAGAGCCATTTTCAAGAAAATCAAAATTTTGAAAAAATCTTCCATGTAAAGGGGGTGGAGGAATTTTATTCAAAATCTTCGTGTCACATCCTTGAAAATCATTAAACTTAAATACAAACTTTAGTTTAACCCACTTTTCGTTTTTGATTTATGCTGTTCACAGACTGACTTAGAGACAGACAAATAGACAGACAGCTACAGACACACACGGACCTTTTGGATTCAGGGGGCCTCAAAACATATTTCCGGTGAAATCTCGACATCGAATTTTTGGGTGGAGTACAATACTTCCTCTACTTTACTAAACGTAGAGAAAGTAAAAATATGACAAAAATGCGAACATTTAAGAGAAAATATGAAAATGACAAAAACGGTAAAAAAGCCAAAATATGACTATACATAACATCATTGATAAAATCGTGCTTCACTTATTTTTTCCATGAAACACACACACACACACACACACACACACACACACACACACACACACACACACACACACACACACACACACAACTATAACATGCTATGAACATCCGGGCTCTGCTTATGACCAATGGAACATGTTTTGAATTTTCTATCAATAACCTTTCAAGGCTTATTCATTCTGAATGAATTTTCTTAAGTAGTAAACGTAAGTGACAGATAAAACCTTACTGCACAAAAATGGATCTTGTTAAGACACACAATTTATGTTAGATACATTTTTTGTGGAGCTAACCATCTTCATGTTTTTTCTTGCTATAGATTTGAATTTTCAGACATTTTTTTTCTGCAATAGGAAGTCGTTATTCATTTTCTTCCCTGGCCTTCAAAGTAAATGGAATTTTAAAGCCATCACAGTGAGCAGCATATAAAACATTTGACTCTCGTTTAAGTCTATTGTATTATATCTTATTCTCGCTGTAGCTCTATCGAAATACGTAGACCATTTCTACAAACATATGCCTGGACTTACACGAACAAGTGCTTTTAAGAATGGTTCGCACACGAGTGTGTAGAGAAAGTCATGTGAGTGCACACATCAAATCTTTTACAGGAATTTTATAGCACGTTTAAATAGCTATATGGATCGTACGGCTATAAAAGATACATAGAAAAAAGTAGAAGATCTGTAGTATTTAGTATCACTAAGATGGTATATTTATGAATTTTGGACATTTTTGGTCTTTTTCACAGATGGGTAGCCCTATACACGGTAACTAACATGGCATCTCTCTTATATGTACAGCACTCGTACACCATTCATAGAGATTTGTGTCTCCCCTCCCCCCACAACTTCATCTTCAGCTTAAAACTCTCACTTGTTCACGGTTCTCGAGTGCGAAAGCGCTCCGAGTCACAGCTACTACAAAATTGGTGGTAATTACGTTCGCAATCAATTTTCCACTAAAAGCTCTTACTGGATAAAATATCTGGGTCTTTTGGACAGCTTATGAACAGACTGGTTTAGAGTGTAAAACACTCGCTTAAGTGCGAAAAACTTACAGCTTTTACTTTCTTATTAAAAAAGATCGGATGTGTTGCACTCATATGATTTTCTCTAGTCACTCTTGTAAAAATTATACTTACAAACAAGTATTACTTTCTCTATTACGTATAGTAACTAGGGAAAGTGTTGCATTCGATCCAAAAATTCGACGTCAAGATTTCACCGAAGTGTTTTAAGGCTCCCTGAATCCAAAAAGAAAATTTTTAGAGAAAAGTCTGTGTTTGTGTGTGAGAGTGTCTCTCTCTCTCTCTCTCTCTCTCTCTCTCTGTGTGTGTGTGTGTGTGTGTGTGTGTGTGTGTGTGTGTGTGTGTGTGTGTGTGTGTGTGTGTGTGTGTGTGTGAACAGCATAACTCAAAACGCAAAGTTGGTTAAAAACCAAAGTTAGTATTTAAGTTTAACATCTTTCAAGGATGTGGCACGAAGATTTTGAAGAAAATTCCTCTACCATAAACTACCATTTACGTGGAACATTTTTCGAAAATTTTGATTTTCCCAAAAATGGCTCTAGCGATGTTGATTAAAATACCTTATGTTTAACATATTTTTATGGGAATTTTGAATTTTGTGACTATAGTCCATGTACTCCCGATGGCTTTACAGACAACATTTCACTGTACAAAAACTGTAGATCTCGTTAAAATACACAGTTTATTTCAAATGATCTTTTTTGTGAAGTAAACCATTTCTGAGATATTCCTTGTTATTTGTCAGAATTTTGCAACAAAAGATCATTCTCACTGGGAAGTCGTTATCCTTTTTTATCTCTTGGTCATGAAAAGATAAGTGAATTTCAAGGTCATATCTAGTGATCACTCTTAAAACGTTTGACTATCCTTAAAGCCTTCTTCTGTTCCCCTTGTAGCTATAGGAAAATTAGCAATAAGATAATCTCTACAAATAATATTAAGTAGATAGAGGAATAAGTGTTTGTAAGAACAGTTTGTACAAGGGTAGAGAAAGTCATATGAGTGCAACACATCAGAATTTGTTTACCTAGCGAGCAAGGTGGCGCCACGGTAACTCGCAATCGATATGGCGCAAGTTCATCTCCCCGGCCGATGTTCCTGGCCCATGAGTTTTTTTTCGGGTTTCCCCTGGTCGTTAGGTGAATGCCGGGAAGAATAATTACATCCTACGAATTTCTTGTCCCTGCAATTCACCTCAATTCTTATTTCACTTCACCTTTAACCTGCTTGGTTGTTTCAGGATTAGCATAAGTGTCGGTGGGAGTTTCGGTGTTCATGGCAAGTGAATCTTCGTCCGTCGAATTGGGGGAGGGTTCAGCCCCCACCCCCGGGAATCTGCGGGAGGAGAGAAGACGGAGTACGGGCCGCCTCCGTGGTGTTCAAATCTGTAATTATTAGAGAACTGCTGTGGTCTCTCCTCCAACCACCCTTCGTATCCTCTCACCACACTCCTTCCTTCCGGGGGTTGCCCCTTAGGGGCAAAGGCACGAAAGCTCTACAGGTCGAGGTACTATGTCCCCCATCCGAACCTTTTCTATCCTACCCTAATCAGAAGAAAGATTAAATATGTTACAAGAAGTTAAATTATTATTTATTTATGCCAACAAACTTACAGTTGGTGTTTTTAAACACACAAACCGTGTGTGGGCAATGTTTGACTTACCATCTGAAGATTATTGAATCCCGGGACATAAAGTACTTACGATAGTAAGTCGCCATTATTGTCTCTGATGTGAACTGCCCACAGGAACTGCCTTTGTGTTTAACCGTTGGACAATTCAACGTTACTCTGGCAGGTTGGTACAGTAGCTTAATGATTAGATCACCCGCCTGGCAAGCGCAGGGTATGTGGTTCAAATCCCAGCTCTGGTATTGAATTTTTCAGTTTCGTTTCTACCTTTCAAATGTTTCAAGAAGTTTAGTGACACAAGAATATTTTATTTTGGGGAACAAAATGGGCGACATTGTCAGGCAAGGGTATATAATTTGTAGTTGTGTGTGTGTGTGTTTTTTTTTTTTATTTATTGTTAATATACAGCATGCCCCATTACTTAGTAATATTACATACTTTTTGTTACATCTGCATAGTTTTAGATATTACAATATGTTAATTAACAAAGTTACAATTGTTTATAAGTTAAACTAAGTGTGTGTGTGTGTGTGTGTGTGTGTGTGTGTGTGTGTGTGTGTGTGTGTGTGTGTGTGTTTTATTTATTGTTAATATACAGCATGCCCCATTACTTAGTAATATTACATGCTTTTTGTTACATCTGCATAGTTTTAGATATTACAATATGTTAATTAACAAAGTTACAATTGTTTATAAGTTAAACTAAGTGTGTGTGTGTGTGCGTGTGCGTGCGCGTGCGTGTGCGTGTGCGTGCACATGCGCGTGCGCGTGCGTGCGTGCGTGTGTGTGTGTCGCGCGCGCGCCTATTTG
This sequence comes from Tenodera sinensis, assembly GCA_030765045.1. Lineage (NCBI taxonomy): Eukaryota > Metazoa > Arthropoda > Insecta > Mantodea > Mantidae > Tenodera > Tenodera sinensis. Next base: position 131,669,519 of record CM060967.1, read on the forward strand.
GGGTTTTGCGTTTATAAACCTGTATATAAAATATTACAGTTTGCACCAACACAAAGGTTTACAGTGCATTAAACCTCAAAGAGTTCCTTGTGAACCGAATTGAGAAATGAAGAGCGAGTCAAGTGAATAATGAAGCATTAAGAGGGAAGAAGTCTGGCATTTCTAGCACTGTCAACTTAATTACCACTCAGCGGTGTAATTGAAGAGATTTATCTCTGTTAAGTTTCAAATCTCTGAACGCTACTTCATCAAGCCGAGCATGTACAGACATCAAAGTGGTCATTATTTTAACTTTCGATTATGTTCTCCCATAACATTAGTACTCAGGTTTTTTTAAAAGACCATCCCTTACAGAAATTCAAGCCTCAGGTGTATCCATGGCTCTAATCCGCCTTGAGGCAATGTAAAATTTAAAACGATCTCGAGTGTTAGAAAGAGTTGGAGAAAATAGTGGTCTTTAATTATTTTGCTATAGATCAATTAAATCTCTTCCAGTGATAAAAGCAAATAACTTTGAGATTAAAGCAAGCCTCCTTTTGCAGCAATAATTTCCTGAAACATTAATTTTGCACAGTAAAATAAAAAATGTAAAAATAACACATTTTAAAATGCCTCTAGTTAACATTCTTTCTAAACTCACTTGGAGGATTCGGTTTCGAATCTTGATCTTATGGAGGTGTGAGCAATAGTTTCAGGGGTACAAAACTTACTTTAGGACCTACTACAAATTATTGAGCCGGAATCTACAGAAACATACCTAAAATAAAATAAATTCTGTTTTCTCTATGATGTTAGATTTGTTAAAATTTTATGCAATGTAACCCGTGCGGCTGGTGGTTGCTTGGCGAATGCTGGTGTAGAATCTCCAGCTCACGTTAGGGACCCTCACATCAGCTCGCTGCTAGGTCAATCTCTTCCATTCCTTCCCACAGGGGTCACACATACTACAGCCAGTTTGAACTTAGTGTGGACTTCCATTGGCTTTTTTGTAGTGTTTAACGCCTGCTTTTACCACATACGGCACCGCAGGCGGTGATACTAATAATACATGGACTGAAGATGGAACACTGGTGGAAAGAGATGGCGGGGGAGACCGAAGAACCCGGAGGAAGTTATTGGCCTGTTCCGACCTCACACGACCTCTTTATAAATCAACCGACACGTATCTATAGGATGGTATTCCAAGGGAAACTTTGGGGTTTTCTTTTTTCCGTTCTTTGAACATAATTCCTATTTTGAGAAATATTATTATTTAATGAAAATATATTTGCTGCTGCCTAATTTCTCCATTACGTTATGTCATTTACGGATATCCTTTCAGCGACCCAAGAGGCCTCACTTCAGATATTGTACTTCTTTTGTTATTATATCAAGAATCATTTAATCATCAGCAGGGTCTGGATGTTTATATGTCGTAGTTTTTGTTTGTGTTTGTTTCCTTGGAAAATATAAGCTAAGCACGATTTTATCAATGGTGATTAAAATTATGCAACTCTCATGGATCATATGAAGGCATATTTTTGCTTTTTAAATGTTTTTTTATCATTTTATTGTCATTTTTCATATCATAGTCACATTTTCTCATAAATTTTCATGTTTTTATTATATTTTTGTATTTCTATTCCAGTTCCGCACATGCGACTGCAGCCGTCCCAAAGACGATTTTTCACATCTTATTATCTGTAATATTTCTTACAATTATCTTTCTTAGAACTGTATATTTCCGTGAATTTGGAGGGTAAACTGTAGTGTATTGAATAAATTCAAAATGCAACAATAAAATTAATATTATATATTTATTATTGAGTGTGCTACATATTTAAAGCAAATTTTCAATATAATTTTACACATCATTACATGTTTGAACATATTGAAAATGCACCAAACATTTTTAGGTAATATTTTCCAGTTTTTTTTTTTTTTTTTTTTTTTGTTCATTAGTGCTTGCATATTTCTAACATTTTAGGTCATAAACATCCAGGCTCTGGTCATCAGGGTGTCATATTTTTTTTAAAAATTCACACGCGCGCACACACACACAAACACACACAGACCTTTTTCTAAAAATGCTTTTTTAGATTTAGGGGGTATCAAAACATATATTTCCAGCGAAATCTCGACATCGAATTTTTCGGTGGAATACAATGCTTCCTCTACCTTACGTAGAGTAAAAATGAAAAGTCGGTTAAAAACCAAAGTTGGCATTTAAGTGTAATGTCTTCCAAGGATGGGACACGAAGATTTTTAAGAAAATTCATCCACCCTATCCACCCTAAACAACCCTCTACATGCAATATTTTTCGAAAATGTTTATTATTTCAAAAATGGCTGTAACGATTTTGATTAAAATGTCATATGTTTTATATATTTTATGGTAAACGAAATGTATAGTTTGAATTTTCTGGCTATAGCCTGTGTAGTTCTGTTTACTCTGGATGACTTTTGATTAACTCGTGAACTCTAAGACATAGATCAAATCTGTACAAATAATGCTGATCTCGTTAAAATACAATGTCTATCCAAATAATTTTTTTCGGATATATTCCCTGTTACTGTGTGAATTATGGAAAGTAAATTTTCGTCAAATCCTACATCGTTGTTCTTTTTTTATTTGTTAACCTTGCAAAGAGATCGGCATCTCAAAGCTTTAGAAGACTTGACTATCGCTCAAAGCCTACTGAATTCCTATATTCCCCTTGCACCTACAAGGAAATAAAACCCCCCAGCGAAACAGCCCATGAAGGGCCAAGGCTTGCCGCCCAGTCGCTGCGTCTCCCACCTCTGCCCACTACAGGTGTCATTGGGGTGCAATACTGGAGGGTGGGACGTGGTCCGCGCCCCTAGCCCTCCCGGCCAGTTATGCGGCCTTCTCGAACTGGAGTCGCTATTTCTCCATCAAGTAGCTCCTCAATTGGTCCCCCCGGGATCTAAGGAGGCTGAGTGCACCCCGTGCCAGACCTCCCAGTGGAGGAAAAATCCCCATACTGGTACCGGGGATTGAACCCGGGTCCTCCGTGTCAGATACAAGCGCGCTACCAGCTGCGCTAGGGATGCGATAAGGAAATAAGCTGTACGATAATTTCAGCAAATGCTTATCACAGCTAACACGAAGAAGATACAGGAACAAGAGCTTGTAAGAATGGTTAGTACAAGAGTAGAGAAAGTCATGTGAGTGCAATACATCAGATTTTTCTCCTTACAATGCGTAACTGTTCCCTATCTGTCGTATGAAAAGCCATTTTCTTTTTTTGCTCCAATATATATTTTAAGTAAATTTATTATCTGGACAAGAACTGCCTTTTCTAAAACAGCATTGTTCTTCTGATAAAAGACTGTGTGCTATTATCTTAAGCCTAGTGTTTACTATTTTACAGTACATTTTATACACAACATTTAACAAACTTATTCCTTGATAGTTCTTGCAAGGATTCTGTCTCCTTTTTTGAAAAGTGAAATTACTTTACCATGCCTCCATTCTTGGGCTATAGTTCCCTTTTCCAGCAAAGGTCCATTCAATTTAGGAGTCTAAATTTAAGAGTTGTTACACAATGTTTAAACAAACATATTTATTTTGCCTAATCATGGGGATTCCCTATTTTTTAAGCATTTCTACACCGGATTAAGTTTCATTAAGTTTCTATTAGATCCCTTTGGTACTGCAATCCTTATATTGATCTTCTTGACTTCCTTTTGTGGTTTCCATTACACCATAAATTCTTTGTAGTGATGTATTCATAATTCTTCTTCAGTTACATTTATATTTGTAGTTTCTCTTTCGTCATTACTAACAGTTTCATCAATAAGCCATTTTTATCTGTCATGGACATAATCTTCAATCAAGTTTAATTTTCCCTAGGATTCTTACTTGTTATTGCTTTGACTTGTACCTGTTCCTGTCATACTCCTCTTCATTTTGTGGGATCCGATTCGGCATCTTTTATTAAAGATAATACTTGCTTTTGTTTGACTTATTCTGACATTTCCTCATTCCATATTTTAAGCCCAGTTTTTATCTGTATTTGCTTTTCTTTCCAATGGCTTCAATGCTGCTTTTCTTAATGCTGAAATTTATTGATGTTATCGCTTATTGGATCTCAAATAAGCTAGAGAGTCGACTTTAATATAGGTTCTTTATTTCTTCATACTTCGTGTTTTTCTAGTCAACCTTTCTCCATAACAAAAATTCTTAATTTTTGTGCTAACCACGTAATAATCTGTGTACGATATCTTTAGCTATTGCATAATCAACAATTGACCGATGTCTTCTTGCAACCTTCTTTTCAAAAAAGCTATCTTTAATTGATTAAAGGATTTAAATTCCTTCAATAACTTACCATTTCATTCAACCTACCACTTTTGCAGTAGCTTCCTAAATGGATTAAGATCACCAGTTTCGATTGCAAAATCACTTTTGTAGACTTTGTCTAACACTACTTGAGCAGCCTCATAAAGTTGCTTTGATTCTTTATGTTTGTTTTCTTCTGGAGAATAAATAGCTGCCAATTTTAGCTCTTCCACTTTCTGCTTCTACATTTAATCTAAGCGTTAAATCCTTCCATTTATCATAGTGTTGCGTTCCATAGTACCTCCATAAAACACTAACCAAACAGTAATGCAATAGGGTTGGTGTGTTTCCAACTTTAACTTAAACACGGAAGGAAAATTATCATTGTTTACCTAACAGTGATTAGTTATAAAGCGCAGGACTTAAAGTATTGCTATATTGTAAGTCCCCATTAGAATAAGCATGTGCTTCTAAAATGCATTAGAGAATGCCTTATGGTTTACCGGGAGAAAAATAAGAGACAGTTCTGGAATTTATTGTCGTGATGCGTGTCGTCGTGACTGAAATAATAGTGGTTACCAGGCGGGGTGGCCCGCACTTGGGAGGTCGCGAGAGCGATCCCCAGGCCGAACATCGTGACCCATGGGCTTTGTCGGATGTTTCCCCGGGTCGCCAGGCGAATGCTGGGAAGGATTTCCACATCCTCCGAATATTCTGTACCTCCATTTCGTTACATTAATTCATTTCACTCTTCATCCCGTTAGGTTTCTTTCAGGGTTGGAAGCGTCGGCGAGTATTGCGGCAGCAGCATGGCAGGAGTAAAGGATGCGCTCTGGAAATATCATCCCCTGAACTGGAGGTGAGCATACTTGTTTTGGGGCCCCCATGAGCTGTACAAGCCCGAGGGGGTGGGACTGGCTTCGACTCCTGCGCCCCCCTTGGGAGTGCAAACCCGGGGGTTGGTGTGCTTCTAACTGGTAAAATGTGGGAACCCTGCCATCGTTCCTGTCGTGGCAATGTTCCGGCCGCTCTTAGGTTCCATTCACCTAATCCATCCTCCTGAGACGGGGGAAGGGGGGTGTCAGGGGCATAGGCACAAAAGATCGCCTTTCAGTGGCGGTGCTAAGTCCTCCTGCGCACGCTTTCTTAGTCATACAGCCACTAATGGTTACTATCAAACCCGGAACTTAAGGTTTTTACGAGATTGTAAGTCGCCATTGGTATAGTACGTGTTATTTCAAAATGAATTAAAAACGCCTTGTGTGGTTTGCGTGGAAATTTGTCATGCGGGCATGTTGCCATGATAGCTCAAGTTTCATGAAGAAATACCACTATCGTTATCTCCATTTAAGGATTATATGCTAGACTTCTTCTGGGTTTAGGTCGAGTCGTCTTTTACGTGCTCTTCCATCATCTTCACATTGTTTCGGTCTTTAATTTGTATTGGCAATATAATATTTGTTTCATGTTTTTCAAGTGATATTTCCATTCATTCTTACAATTCTCTATTTTAACTGTTACTGACTAAAATCTAAATCCAATAAGTGTCAACATGTCACTTGTCTGGTCTTTCATAATAGTGCAACTTTTAGTAAACATTTAATTTCTTAGAACTGGAGCTTATTAAAATCTCTGTCTGTCAATATACACATCCCTGAAACTCTAAATCCAATAAGTATCAACGTGTCACTTGTCTGGTCTTTTATAATAATGCAACCTCTGGTAAATATTAAACATAAGGTTTTCCCAAGTTTTTCTCCCTGGCAAATACCAGGGATGCACGTAAACTTAGGGCTGGAACATTTAATGTTTCGTATAACAAATCTCACTTGATGAAAAGTTTAAAAATTTAAAACACTCAAATTTACACATTATTTCTTGAATGTTGTTCTTAATTTTATGTAGCTTAAACACTTTTAATTTACCAAAATTAGCCATGTTTTCAAATAATAGAACACTAAATTCAAAACAATAGCTTACATTAAGTATTTTATCCTTTCGCTCAACTTCAAATAACGTACATATAATAAACATTTGAAGTAAACTGAACAAAAACTACATTATGAGAATAATGTTGTACTGTCGAAAGGGAAGCACACGGAGTATGAGAAAATCATGTTTCTCGGGTTATTGGGATACATCTATGCGTGTTCATTTAAGTACTGCAAGTGCACATTTAGTTACGTGCATCTCAACAATTACTTGGATAATGCTTATAAATGATACTTGACAGTGAAATCACATTTTCCTCCTGTTTAACCTGCACCAAGATCGTTATCTCACGATGTCACATTATATGGAAGGTATTATTTTTCTGGTCAGGTGCCCGTTATATATCACAACAGCACCTTGACATCGCGGCACTAAGGTCAGATGTGTGATTATAGTACCTGATATTAACTGCCTATCTATGTTGACGCCGACGTTTCTTGCTTTTTATGACCTTTCAGACAGCATCAGAAATGTTTTCCTTTCCTACAGATTAAAGATAATGGAAGTATGCTCAAGACCTGCACATTCCTTACTGTGCGAGCCATAATAACATGGTCGCTATATAGCGACCTGCTTTTTATACATTTGATTGCCGTCCTAGTTTTCTGTATGCTGCAACTCAGCTACAATAAAATATGTATTGAAACCCTTTCAGGCAACATTTATAATGTTTAACTAAAACAAAAAGAATGACTTTTTGTGTATAATGAATACAGTAGCTAAGAAAATAAATGGTAATGGGCGGAGAAAATGACGTGATTGTAATGCATCCTAAAAACTCAAAAGATCCAGAAGTGTTGTTTTCGATATCAATCCTCTCTCACTTTGTATTTATCGCGTTAGCATGAAGTGAAGATAAATATAACACTTTATGTTGTGACGCCGGCCAGAAACGACAGCACATGAAAGCCAACCAAGGTCAAGCTACCTCACATCACTACTTATGCAAAAGTCATCCAGAATAAATACAACTACATGGGTTGTAGCCAGAAAATTCAAGATATACATTTAATTTATCGTAAACATGTCTCACACATATGGCATTTTAATCAAAATCGTTAGAGCCATTTTCGAGAAAATCAAAAGTTTCAAAAAATTTGTCGTGCAAAGGGTAGTTTATGATGAAGGAACTTTCTTGAAAATCTTCGTGTCGCATCCTTGAAAGACATTAAACCTAAATATCAACTTTGGTTTTTAACCGATTTTTCGTTTTTGAGTTATGCTGTCCACAGACTGATATACAGACAGACACACAGACATATACACACATTGATCTTTTTCTAAAAATGTTTTTTTTTCTTTGGATTCAGGGGCTTCAAAACATATATTTCCGGTGAAATCTCAACATCGAATTTTTGGGTGGAATACAATACTTTCTCTGCTTTACTATACGTAGTAGGGAAAGTAATTAAGTAACAGAAAAAGTAATTGGATGTTGCCATTTGGTCACAATATGAATGTTAACAGATAGAAAAAGCGATACGGCCGTTTAGTTCACGCGCGTGAGAATGTTCTATATCCTTGCATAACCCTCTTAACTAACAATACTAGCACCGCTGTTTGTTCCTGCAACACGGGGTTACTACAAACGATTCTTTCATTTTTAAAATTGCGTATTGTTTTCTATGCCTTTGAGTTATTGTTTGTTATAATAATTCTTATGTAGGTTTGTATTCATATTAGTAAAGTGAGTGTTTAAAAGCTTATATTTGGGCAGTATAGGGAACGGGAATAAATCTAATAACGTGTTGACTGTGCCGTGTGCTCCTCACGTCTTTATGTTTGTTGTGTTCCATCTAAGACTATGGCTACATTAGCCGTATAGTGTGGTTAATTTATCTGTTTAAAGTACAATTTGTGTCACGATTATAGTGGTGAGAAGTTGTTGAAGAAGAACTGTTCCAGTGTTATTGTAGTCATACCTCAACCTAACCTCAAACGTGACAATGCACCGTAACTGTTGCATCCCCTCATGCAAATTAAAAATGAGAAACTTTCAGTTAAAACAAAACGTAAATTGTAACGCAAAGCTTGTAAATTCAGTATTTAATTACTATAAATTGCAGTGTTATGTGTGTTAGTTGCCGGTGTATATATAACATGGTCAATAGTGTGAATAGTAAAAGACAATAATTTCGAGTGAACTCAATTGGTGACAGCTGCAACACCAACAGTTTATTTCATGTAAGTAGTATGCTGCTTGTATTTATACATTACCTTTTTTATTTGTAATTTAAATGTGTAGCTGTAGTTTAGAAGTAATGTGTTATGTTGCTGCATGTAAAACTGTAGACAATAGCGAAGTTGCTTTACAATGCTGATTTTAGGTTACGTATTTCATATATTTCATTTACAGTGCTGTTTTAGGGTTATTATTTTTAATATTGCATCTGCTTTTGCAGATTCCCCCTGTAAAATGAAGTGTCATGAAGTGCTGAGTAATATATTGCTGCAAACTGAGTAATCATAAGTTTTCAGTAAAAGCAAAATGCCACCCTAAAGCTTTTGAATTCAGTAGGTAGTAATTATTCTAAATGGCAGCATTTGTATATCAGTCATCCAGTATATTTTTTGTATAGGTATATAACATTATGTACGTTGTGCAAGTGTGAAAACCAGTGTAAACAATGATTAATAAACTCTGAATCAACTCAATGTCAACATTTCTGTTTTATTTAAGTAAGATGCTGCTTGGAGTTTTGTCTATCTTCTTTATAATTTCAGTGTGTAATGCAGTTACATAATGGCATGTAAAACTGTAGATTGTATGAATGTTATTTAAGGTTATATATTTCATTGCCTATGGGTTATCGTTTAATATTAAATGCCATTCTTTTTTGTTTACTTGAGGTTATGTTTAAGACAGTGTTTTTGTGTTTAACACAGCCCATATTCACAAAATAGGCGTGTTATTACACCGCATTTTCATTTTACTGTGTTAAGTCGTAGCCTGTAGACGAGTTGTTTATAAGTAGTTCCCGCCACATACGGCCGCCATCTTGCATGCCTGTGTCAGGTCCGGTATCTAGAGGGTTCTGAATGAATCATTTGTAGTAACCCTGTACTTAGCAGCAGTGGGTATTTTGGGTTAAGAATGTTCATTTGTTGTTTACAAGCAATCTCCCACAGAGATGAAATCAGCTAATTTATGACTTGCTGTGTCACTTGGCAGCCTTGAATTACAGTCAACAGCTGTCGGGGTCATTAATTCCTTGCCGAGGGCTACATTTTTTGATTTTTGCCCATTAATAAAACTCCTGACAACGTCATCTTTCATTGTCAAGTAAATAATGCAGTTTGTAATATAACAGGAACGACATTTCCGCCAAATACATGCTAATATTCTGGTAGAAACAAATTGTACAGCCTCAAGGCTCATTTGGCAGAGCATGTCTGCTGTTCTAAAGGTTCCTAGTTTAATTTCCAGCTGAGGACAAGAAATTTGTCTTATATATAATCAACTATATGTCCAGGGTCTGATGTTTGAGCATTTGGTTATTTAAGAACCTACATCAGGACTGGCTCCGAATAGACGCCTCAGTATACGTCCTTCAGTAATTTTATATGACCTATTTGTAATAATGACTACAGATATAAATTAGTAAAATGTTTGCTCCAGAGTAAGCTGAAAAAAGTGTTATTTATAAACTATTTTATGCACTGATTATATCAGGAGACTAAGAAAACTAGACCACGGTCGCTATCCTAATAAATAACAAACCAACCAATTTAACTCCAAATTAAAAATAAAACATTTGCTCATCACTGCTTTCATCCAAAAGAATATATTGTGACGCAGGCCACGGCGCATAACAAAGGAAGGTCGGTGCCAACCTGTCCCACACCACTGGCGGTATGTGCACCAGACGCTCAAGGTCAGGCTGCCCCGTGCGACTGTTTGTGAATATGTGACAACAACGAGCGCGGCACGTCAAAGGGGTTTTCTAGATCAGGAATGGGCAGGTCACTTGTTTTGTGACGTCATTCCGCGGAGATTTTCTCTTTCCTCAGTACACCTGCTTGCAAGAGCAGAGAAGGGGAAGGTCGTGCATTAATAGTCCACTGAACAGTAGCGGCTTTTGCACTTTGTAACTGTGTGAGTTGAGAAGCCAGTACCGCAGCTAGCATTTGGTAGCTTTGTTGGGAAACTTAAAATTAATTAATTTATTTATTTATCCGTCCGTCCATCCATCCATCTATCTCTATCTGTCCATCTATCTACCCATCTGTCAATCTACTTATTTAACTATTTATTTACTGTTTTATTTATGCTAATGGAGTTCTCTCTTCGGCTGTCATAAACACGAAAAACACGCCAATATTATAACAATATATAATAATGTTACACAAGCTTGTTAAACATAATATGATAGCTATTATCCAGGACTCTTGGGAAGTTGCGTCACTGAATCAACCCCCAGTTAATGTATTTATTAATAACATAAGTTACAAATTCTAATTCATCAAAAACTAACATCCCACTGAAACTGAATTATCTAGAATTAGGTTACTTTTAGTAACAAATAAAACATTACGAGCTGTCACGGCACTGCATATGCTTGTCGCTGCTGTATGTGCACTGTTCGCTTCTTCTCCTCACATAGTGCTTCGTTAGTGTTCGTCCGCTCCTACGTCATAAGTCCGTTACTTCCAACCGGCGTTCTAGATTTTTGAGAAGTGTCCAGCGCCTGGCGTATTTTTAGAAGTTCTAGAAAGGTACGTGTGTCATCTTCGCTATATAAGGAGGTGAGGAAACCAGAGCGGGAAGTCAGTCAGTTTTTTGTTTTAGTGTATGTATGTGTGACGTGTGTATGTTTGCAAGCTGCGTGTGTACGGTCGCGTCGAAAGGAAAATAGGAAAGTAGTTAATGCGTGTTGAGTGATTATGTCGTCAAAGTCAGCTGTTTGAGAGACAGAGAAGATGAAGAGAGGTAGAAAGGAATGAGTCAAGGTTACGAGAAGTCAGTAAAAGAGAACTGTGTTGTGTGCATTTAGTTAGAAGAAAATAAAGTAAGAAAAGGTAATAGGACTGGACTATTGTCATTTTTGTTACAATATTTTAGTCTAATAATGCGCATTCATTCCGATCTGTCTTTCTAGAATTCAAGGATCTCAAAATAAGCATTTGAGGTGAAACATCGACACTGACGTTTTTAGTGAAATGGATTTTTCTTGCATCATGACATGCTAAAGAGAGTTAAAACGTGATATAATCTAGTACAATACAGTACAAAGGACAGAAGCATTTGACTTACTTAGATCGGCGTATTTAAAAAGCACTACATGAAACCTGACATTTATATATCTAGCCCGTTCATTAGGAAAACCTAAAACTGTGTATTCGACACAGTTATGGTTTATATTGCGTTACATGAATAATACATTACTTGTTGCGGAAGTTACTTTCATGCAGCTAATGTCGTTTACTAGATGAATCAGACTATCTAATCTAATTCACATCGCCGCGAGTCATGTGAGTTGAATATGTTAAGAGATGCGACTCAGCTTAGAATCTTATATGCTAACTGCTCAATGCACAAACGGAAGTAAAGACACATCCATACAGTTCACTGCGCTCGGTCTAACAGTTTAAGATTTTCTCTTTTTAATTCACACATTATTGGTTTATTATTAATTTCCATGTATATGCATATACTTCCCTAAATTATAATTTCTGCTACATGTTGGCGAATCTATTTACAATAGATGGCTAGTTCTAGGAGACGTCAGTCCGCTGCTACCTGGAATTCACCTATTGAATTAATTTATGAAGAAACCCCTACATAATTCACTAATAGATGGCCCTGGCATGAGCCGCTAGTTGCTTCCGATCTACCACCATCTTAATGTTCTCTCTTCTTTTGTCAGTTCCAATTCTAACGCAGTTTTAATAAGACTTATTATACAAAGATTGCAAACACACACACACACACACACACACACACACACACACACACACACACACACACACACACACACACACACACACACACACACACACACACACACACACACACACACACACACACACACACACATATATATATATATATATATGCAATATTTGTATAATAATTCTTATTAAAACTTCACGTGTTGTAATATTTTATGTTAAAATTGGAACTGAGAAAAGAAGAGAGATTACTACCGGGTGGAAGGGAAGTCGTTGCATTAAGTGGTAGATTTTGGAATTTGAAACACATTTTGTATCTTACATTTTTGTGTGACCATTTCCTACCGGAATATTTTAGCTTTGTCGAAAACAAGCTGGCAACACTGTATATTGTGTGAGTGTCACTTTCACTAGCTCAGTACATAAACAAACACCGTAGCGGTGCATCTAGAAAAGAAACACACCCTGCCATTTTCTTCCATGTTTACTGTGTGAGTGTGGGTCAATCACAAGTGTTATCTGCCAAAATATTACTCCACCCTGCAAGCGACCAACCCATTTACATCCAGAAACAGGTCAATTTCCTCAACGCAACCCAACGTTGTCGACTTACTTCACGTCTGAAGGAACTGCTCCGTGCATTCCTTCACACCTTTTAAGTGATTAATTTTCGTAACCCTGTGTGATGTCCCATATTACTACCGAAGCTAGGACAGAAATAAGTTACTCTTCACATTTTACAAGTAACAAACTGTTATCTTCGTACATTCTTGTGGAATTACGCATCCAATTTGGAACAAAAACCAACTATTTTTTCAAAATTGACTGATTAATGAACAAAATTCCATTATACTTTTTTGTTTGTAATGCTTCTATGCAGCACATATTAGAAAGGATGTAATGGCTTCCCTTCCATCCTTTGTATACAGGGTTATTCAGAAGTGTGTAAAACATATTAAAGGTTCATAACTATTATTAAACTACGCAACGGATAACAAAACATTTTACACTTAAAGAAAGAGGAACTTAATTGTTAGAACTTACAAATGCACAATCTCTCCACTTCTGCTTTTTGGAAAATATCGATACAGTAATCTATCTCCTCCCATACATGCTCCAGCATAACATGGTTGACCATAACCAAGGCAACTGTAATCTAGCCCGAAGTTCTTGAAGATCTGCGGGTAGTGATGGCACATGACAAAGTCCTTCACAAATCCGCATATGTAGGAAAAAATCACATGCAGTTAAATGCGGTGATCATGGTGGCCACGTTATTAAAGAGTTATCTTCATGTACAGTGCACCCGATCCATTAGTGCATTACTAGTGACAGCTGCTGCCGCCTAACTCAGGTGGGCTTTTATTATAAAAAACTTGAATAGTTTAACAAGTTCCTCCACACCGTGGCTGTTGGTATCCTGTTTATCTACATTACCTTTCAGAAATTACATACGTGAATCTATCCTATACTTTATTTCTCGGAATGTTATAGCTAGAGATAAAACATTTCCTTCAATGGACGCGAGGTTGGCTACGCATAAACCATTCACTGTAGCTGACTCTGAACTTTGTACCGGTTCAGGGGTCAATAACAGCAGGATCTAGATGCACTAGACAATACAGAGGACCCCCTCCCAATGACGTAATGTGTATTAGTGCGCGTCGACATTATGCTGATATTTTAGTTACGAAAGAAATGTTTCATCCTTAGTTATAACCATACGCTCGCGGCAGCCAGTGTTGTCACTGAAACTCCCGTCTCTAAGAAATCTTGGTTACACGAGAGCTGCGGAGCAACTTCTCGGTAACCCTATATACAGGGTGGAAGGGAAGTCATTACATGCCTTCTAATATGTACCTTATAGAAACATTACGAACAAAAAAATCGAATGACATTTTGTTCTTTGAACAGCCGATTTCTTCTTCTTCTTCTTCTTCTTCTTCTTCTTCTTCTTCTTCTTCTTCTTCTTCTTCTTCTTCTTCCTCCTCCTCCTCCGATTACTCTCCCCTTATGTAGGACTTACACCCCCTAGGACTTACAAGCCAGTGCCTGGCTTCAGACGCCTGTCAGGAAGCAGAGGAACCTATGGACCAGACAGGGTGAAGATCTGGAAGTGGTTGGTCAGCCAAGCACCTCTCCGCTTCGTCCACCACGAATACCACATGCGGGTCCCTGGGATCGAACCCGGGCATGGGACATTACACAAGATTACGAAATAATTAATCACTTGAAAGACGCGAAGGAGTATTTCGAGCTGTACTTTGAGACGTGAGGCAAGTTGCGTTGAGGTTGGTCAGGGAATTGAATTGGTTTGTGGATGTTAACAGGTCGGGCGCCTTCGCTTTGGAGCAATATTTTGGGAGATAATGCTTGTGAATGGCCTACACTCGCTCAGTGAACACGGAAGGACAAGACAGGGTATGTGTTTGGTTTTAAGATGCACCGTTACGATGTATGTTTATGCACTGAGCTAGGGAAAGTGCCACCCACACAATCTGCAGTGTTGCCAGCTTGTTTTCGGCAAAACTAAAATATCTCAGCAGGAAATGGTCAGAGATGAAAGCGTAAGATACAAAATGTGTTCCGAATACCGAGATGTACCACTGGTACTCTCTCTCTCTCTCTCTCTCTCTCTCTCTCTCTATATATATATATATATATATATATATATATATATATATATAGAGAGAGAGAGAGAGAGAGAGAGAGAGAGAGGTTTTACCATTATTGTTCTGCGTAATTATTTTTATGAATAATTTGAATACATTTTATTTTATTTGTTTATTAATGAATATTAATTACGATAGTAGAGTCTACGTATACTGTTTCAATATCAATCTGCCTCATATTATACAAGATGTAAAACTAATGTTTTAACGTACACACGCAAGTAGGTGCTTTTAGAATGCTATTCATCAAATAAAAAATAGTTTTCCTCATGAAGTCAGCTGTTAACATTATGTCAGTTCTATCATGGGGCTGGTGTTGCATATTGCCTAATAGTTCATCTTATACCTGTATGAGCGTTTTCGAATACAGTAAGCCAATACAGTGTTTGTGGTTGTTAAATCGGCGCCGGGCAGAGGAAATTGGCTTTCTGTTACACTCAACCTAATAACTGTTCTTTGTCTTTATTCCCCTTCTATAGCTGTAAAGTCTCGTGATATTAATGTAGATCTTAATTAGAGGGTGCTTCCATACAAAGTTACCTAATTGTTACAAATTTTGCGTTTTCAATCGACTTAGATTAATTTCGTGCAGAATAATCCCATTTGAGTTTAATAACTGCTTTCCAGCACTGTGGTAGCTTTGTGAGACCATTTAATTTTCCTTTGATGTTTTAACTCACCTCAGAAACGTATTCAAGGCATTTACTGCTTCGAAACGCCGAGTGAGTTAACTTGGGGAAAATGTAATAACAGGATGTTCTCCTGTTTGAGTTGTGAGATGGATGAGTCAATAATCATTGAATAACACGTCCAACCGGTTCGCTGATATGCACTCCCACATTATGCTATAGAAATACAATCTCTGTTTGGAATACGCTCTGTCAAATGCTATATTATATGCCATTCGTGAGCTATTTCTTCTAAGTCAAGAGGATTGCCCATTCTCCATCAAAATAGTGATAACAAAGAGTTCTGCAGTCACGTCCATAGATGATTTCAGTCTTCCGAACGTTATCTTCCATAACTATATGATATGACCTTCACGAAAACATCTTGGTGCTCCGCTCTATCACTGCTTCTCCAAGTAATAGTTATTCAATTATTCCTAAGCACTGGATCAAGCGAGATGGCTTCGCGGTAAAGTGTGAGGCTCGAGGTCGTGGGTTCGACTCCCATGACTGACCTTCCTGACCCATGGTTTTTTTTAGGCGTTTCTCCGGGTCGCTAGGCGCATGCTGGTTTGAATAATGACATCCCCGAACTTCTTCTCCCATTTCACTTTATTAATAATTTAATTCATCGTTCACCCTTTGTCAGCGAAGGCGTTAGGCGCAGCTTGGCAGGGATGATATGTAAAGGAAATCCTTCCGTCCCTATTTGTCGGTATCTTCCGGGAATAGCGGCATCTGAGGACTTTGGACTAGGTCAAGATCCTCCTGGGAGGACTCGGAAGACCTCGAGCACACATCAAGATTGGTAAACCTTAGGGACCTCTGCCAGTTTTGTGTCACTATTCCGGATCTGGCCATCCAACGTCGCCTCTCACCTCATCCTTACCCCCGGGAGTGCCTCCTTGGGGACATAGGTATAATAAGCACAGCTTCAGAGCAGAAGCTCCTATTCCTATTCCTAACGTGTGAGGCTCACATTCCAGAGGTTTCGCGTCCGATACCCTTCGGGCAGACCACTTTGACCATTTTACCTGATTGGTAAGCGAATGCTGGTGTAGATTCCACTCTACCTCTATTTCCTTTCACCATTGCCTATTTCCTTTCATCTCTTTCTTCATCTCGTCTGTTTCAGAGTTGAAGGACAAGCGACAGCGGTTGGAGTATTACGGCAGGACTTTCTCCCTGGAGCTTGGCGGGACTGATTGGATTTGCTTCCTTCCTAGAAGCCATCTCGTCCATTCCCGGGGCTCTCAGGTCGCAGGATTAGCCAGGATTGCTCTCATGTTAGGGAGACGTCCTTACTAGCATACAACGTCATCCTGACCAAGTCTTCCTTCATCCCTTCCTCCTAGGCTCACGTTGGGAGCACAAAGGACCCACTATGGACTATGTATGGTGCTGTTCACCAGTTACTGGAAGCACTTTCTTCGATCTACTCCTAATTCCTAATCCATAAGAATTAAACCCACTGGTGATTTTCTCGAACGCTTTATTATATATAGACAATGAAGGTTTTAATAAATTGACTTAAAACTACACAAAATTGTTTTCTTCAGAGTAGCTCCCCTATGTCCCCCATGGAGATAGCGCATGCGCACCCTCGTGCAATCATTCAATAGGAATAAAGGCAATCAAATAATTACGGTAGATATAGGTGGTACAGCATAGGGGGACACCTCGCGCACTGCGACCTAATAATCCATGATAATCTCACTAATCTCACCTGAAACTTGAGAAGGAAACGAAATGTAAGGGAAATGATGAAAAGGAAGTCGGTTAGATGAGAAACCATCCCAACACCCGCTTATAGACCTGGAAAAGTCGTGAAAAACCCGAAGTCAGAGTGTGCTATCTACGGACATCGAACTCGGGATCTCCCGAATGCGAACGTCATGCGTTACCGCGGAGCCACAGTCATCAGAAAATTTAAGATTGAGTCAATAACTAGCAGAGATGTATCATTCCATATTAAAATCTCAAATATCAAAGGGTGTTTATTCTGTCTAAATAAATTTATAGTAAAATCGCTTGAATTGTAAATATAATACCCCATAACAACGTTTTGTTAGAAAAGGTGACCATAGTTGCACATTCCCGCTCCAAATTCTCCAACAGAAATACAGCAACAAAATTTGGTTTTTATACTTTCAGAGCTTGTGAAATCATTAAAATGGAAGGGCGCTTAAATGGTATGCAGTTCTGGATTGTGTCTATTAAAGAAATATGTAACATTAAAGAAGGTTAACCGACCTTCCTTTACCTAACAAGAGCTTCGCTAAAAGAAGAGCCATCATTTTGTATCCACGTCACAGAAATTCAGTAACATTGCAGAGTTTGTTAAAGGTGAATTTATGTTTGTAAACATTTGAGATCTACCAATTTCTTGATTATTTATGATTCAGAACGTTCTTAACAAAGTTCTACAAAATTGTTTGTCTGCTAAAAAATTAACTTCAACATAACACTCAATGGAGCCACAATAAGATTACAACAACTCATAAAAGAAAATATGCGTTAATTTTATATATATATATTATACATATTCATAGATATTTTATTCAATTTAAATTATTTATCCCGCATTCATTGGTGCGGAATGAATAATTATTTTTGCGAAAACGTCTCTTAGAATAAGATTCTATGTTGGTTATGAAAAACATTTTGCATTTATACACATATTTTTTAAACAAAAACCGTTTTTGTTTATCCGGCCCTCATTAATGTCCATTTATCCGCAGCTTTTTACTTTCTCTACTGGTAAGTAGGGGAAGCATTGTATTCCACCCAAAAATTCGATGTCGAGATTTCACCGGAAATATATGTTTTGAGGCCCCCTGAATCCAAAAAAAGAAAAGCATTTCTAGAAAAAGGCCCGTGTGTGTGTCTCTGTGTCTGTGTCAGACTGTGGACAGCGTAACTCAAAAACGAAAATTAGTTCAAAAACCAAAGTTGGTATTTAAGTTTAATGTCGTTCAAGGATGTGACACGAAGATTTTGAAGAAAATAGCCCCACCCTAAACTACCCTTTACATGGAAAATTTTTCGAAAATTTTGATTTTCTTGAAAATGGCTCTAATGATTTTGATTAAAATGTGTAGCAGTTTTTTGTATAGCGCTTATGATATACAAAATATAGCAAAGTTACAAAATCCATTAATAGCAAAGGGTTAAGAATATGTACCACAGGTGAAGGGATGCCAAAAAGGCACTACCAAGGGTCATTAGCGAACGTCCCAAACATTAACGTAAACGAGATACAATTAGTTTGGCAAGGTCTTCAACATAAAGAAAAAGAGCCTGCTATTGTATTTTTACAAAGTATCGGAAACCCGAGGGGTTTCGCCAGAGGGCAAAGTCTTGACTTAATGAAGTGAGGGCCATTATGGATGTTTGGGAAGCTAAAAAGGATAATGACTGAGGCACAGTAGGAGACAGGCATCATTACGAGGGAGAGATACATGTAAGCAACACGGTGAAAGTTCGTTCCAACGATTACTTGAAACTGCATATTTTATTCTATTTAAAATTGTTCAGCAAAGCTTAAACGTGTAAAAATAAAACAAATAAAGGTTCTTACAAAACTACAATATCGCTCTCTGTAACCACCACGGATACCCGAGATTAAGACTCATGTGTGAGCAGCCGTAGGCACCCATAATAAGAAGCAGTCAATCGAGTGATATAAAATGCTTCAAATGTCATATGTTTGAGATATTTTTATGAAAAATGAAATGCATATCTTGAATTTTCTGGCTATAGCCCATGTAGTCGTATTTGCTCTGGACGACTTTTGCATAACTAGTAAACCGTTAGAGGCAGACCAAATCATACTATACAAAAATGTAGATCTTGGTAAAATACACAATTTATGCCTCAATAAATTTTCTTGTAGGGTGAACCATTTCGGAGATATTCCTTGTTATGTGTGTGAGTTTTAGCGAAATGCAACAACGTTGTTCATTTTTTATATGTTAATCGTGCAAAGAGAACGGAATCTCAAACGTCAAAAAGATTTGACTGTCGCACAAAGCCTTTTGTATTCTAATATTCCCCTTGCACCTACAAGGAAATAAGCAATAAGATAATTTGTACGAATGTTTATCTTAACTAACATGGAAATAAAGGAATAAGAGTTTGTTAGAATGGTTAGTACAAGAGTAGAGAAAGTCATGTGAGTGCAACACATCAGATTTTTTACTTATTAAATTTGCTTTTCTGCTTTCCCAACGCAGTAAAAGTTTAAAATAACAGCTATTTTATAAAACAGAAGTGAGTAATGTAACAAATTTAGTGCCAAAATATGTTTCTTTAATTCTTTTTCGTGCCAAAATAAAAATTTGTATAGATTAGTACCTCTGATTCATTTAATAGTTACCGGATTATCCAAATTTTGATTAATTCCTTCTGGTACCATCCTAGTTGGGATAAACGAAATTATTGTACGTTTGTATACAATTATATAATATAAACGGAGAAAGAGGGAGGAAACTATGCCTTCAACATCTAATTTTAATTTAGACAGACACAAATCCCTTCTGGAAACTCGAAAATCGCTATTTCAATTCGTATTACTGGAAAGTATATTTTGATTGTATAATTTATGCATAATCTATATGTACACTATCTACCAAAAAGTAATTGGGGACCCATGGTTGTAGTTCATTTAGCATGTCATTTGACTGTTGTGACTGTTGCAGTAGGCAGTTATCAAGAGAACCAGTTGAGAACAAGATGGCGCGTGGTGCGAAGCTACCAGACTTTGATAAGGGCATAATTGTGGGCTGCCACCTTAGTGGGCAGTCCAGGAGGGCAATAACCGCTAAGTTAGACAGGCCCAAATCAACAATAGCATTCGTCCTACGTAAGTGGAAGATCGACGACATTGTGACAATGGTGAACGTTCAGGACACCCAAAACTCTGACCAACAGAGATCGCAGAACCCTAAAACGTGGAATTGTAAAGAACAGGTCACAATTGATGGCAACCATTAGACAGGAGTTTCAAGTAGCGGCAAATGTTTCTGTTTCCATTGGAAGATTACGAACAGAGCCCACCAACTCGAATATTCCGGAAGAACAGCAGCACGTAAGCCGCATATCACGAAGACAAAATAAAGCTCAGAGACTCAAGTGGTGTTTGGACCATCGCAGTTGGACACTGGAGCAGTTCTATGGAGTGAAGAATCTATATTCACATTATTTAGGTCTGATGAACGTGTATGGGTGTGGCGGCTACCGGGGGAACGGCTTTTGCCAGAGTGTATAGTGCCTGCCAGGAAATTTGGTGCTGGTGGTGGTGTGGTGATGGTGGTGGTGTGGTGATGGTGGTGGTGGTGGCGGGGGTGGCGGTGGCGGTGGTGGTGGTGGAGGAGGAGGAGGACTGATGGTATGGGGATGTTTCTCGTACTACGGTGTGGGACCACTGGTGGTCGTTCGTGGCACACTAAACTCAGAGGCGTACTGCACAATTCTGGATAACGAAATACTCCCTACACCGTAGCATTTTTATGGAATGGACCCTTGTTACTTCCAGGGTGCCAGGTTCCGGTAACTACTGTGCAGTGGTATGCAAACAATAATGTTAAACGGTTGGACTGATCTGCACGGATCTGCACCTTAACTCCATTGAGTACCTTTGGGACGAACTGGACCTGCGAGTGAGGTCTTCGGAAATGCGGCCAACTTCCTGTGGCCAACTGACCAACTGACACCAGGAATGGCGATACATCCCAGGAGAAGTCTTACACAAACTACTGAAGAGCATGCCTGGTGGGGTGGCTGCTGTGATAGCAGCAAGAGGTGGTTCCACGGGGTCCTGAAGGGGTAAAAATAGTCACACTAATATTTCAGTATCCAATTACTTTTTGGTAGATAGTGCATAAATCAATTGCTGCAAAAGCTCGAAAATGGCTCGACCGACTTGAATGATTTCTGGTTTGTTTTTGTATTTTGAAAAAACTACGTTCCAGACGTAACAGGAGTGCACAAAAACATGACTCTCCTTCTCTGAAACTTGTTCTGTTGTCTTAATAGTCTCGGGCATTTTTGATGCACATTATTTAATATGTTATTGCGCTTACTATATTACTGAAATTCTTCTCAATGTATGAAGGACCTTCAAAGAAGGCTGGTGTAATTATTTGCTTCACTGCACGTATTGTGACGTCACAGACGTTTATTGTGTTTACAATATGGTAATGGTAATATTGAGTATAATATACATGTCCCCCACCGAGTCACATTTGGTTGTGGAGTCAAGGGAAAATCAGGCACCATCTGTTTAAGTGTCCTGATTTTGGAGGGTGTTTTGCGAAATATCTTTTTCGTGTTGGCTATAAAAGCATTTACATCCGGAAAAGAGGACATAATTTCTTCCGCAACTCGGTGGAGACTACGTGCTAGACAAGTTTTAATTTTGGAAATGCTTGCTGTATTGCTGTGGCAGTTTTCTTCATATAGGAAGTCCCGTTCTTAACAAGTGGTAAACCATTTTGTGTTATTGGACAGAGAAGACAAAGAAAAGAACCAAATATAACATGCGACAGTCGCAAGAAACAGGCTGTTGTGTAGGGGTGGGCTTGTCTTTTCCTCAACCCTCACGCTAGCTGCCGGCTCTATACTCCGTGCTGTTAATATCATTCCTATGTTTATCTACTAAAACTCCGGTTCCTGCTGATGAAGAGTTACAATCAAATCAATTTTAGGTGGTACGGGCATCTAGTTGTGCAATATATTATACAACACTGTGTCCGTCATTTCACTATAGATTACCGTTGCCCTTGCCCTTGGCTGTATGATATGCACGACTGCAAGCGACTCAACTCCCTGCATTGTTACACAGGCAGCGTATAATCCCATGACTACTAACCTGTTGTGATGTTTTTGTGGCTAAACCGCCGGACCTAGGTCATAATAGATGCACGTGCTTTCATCCTCAGATGTACTTGGGTTTAAAACAAAAGGATCCTCCTACATATCTATATTTGTTGATAAGAAGTTAATTGGACTAATTTCAGATTTATTAACTCTGGTACACACTATAATTTATTAATACGATTATAAAAATGTAAATTTGGCAGTTCTCTTCAAATATATTAATCTCAAACAAAAATTACTTTGTACCGCATAACAATTTATTCCCCGACAGCAGCCAATGAGAAGTGAGTAATGCACGTGGCAGTGAAGTGATACGGGGCAAAGTTATGTAGAACAGATCTTAGATTTTTACTTACATTGAATTCCAGTTTCACATTAAATTTTTTAGTTTTTATACTATCTATAATAAATTGAGGAAATAGTACATTCTACCCAAAAATTGGATGTTGAAATTTCACCGCAAATACATGCTTTGGGACCCCCTGAAGAGCATTTAAAAAAGTGGTGTGTGTGTGTGCGTGTGTGTGTATGTGTGTGTGTGTGTGTGTGTGTGTGTGTGTGTGTGTCTGTCTGTCTGTCTGTGTCTCTCTGTGTGTGTGCCATGTCGGTTGAATACCAAAATTGGTATTTAAGTTCATTATCTTCCAAGAATGCGACAGGAAGATTTTCAAGAAAATCCCTCCAATCCAGACTACCCTTTACGTGGAACACTTTACTAAAATTTTTATTTTCTCAAAAGTGGCTCTAAGGAGTTTGATTGATATACCATATTTTAGAATGTTTTTATGACACTAAAATGTATATCTTCAGTTGTTTGAAAATGTCTTCAGAAGTCCTCTGCAGTCGGGCTTTTCCATATCTAGTAAACCTTTAAGAAATAGGCAAAATCTTAGTATACAAAAGGTAGGTTTTGTTAAAACACGATGTATGTCTATATTTTTGTGGGGGTACCATTTCGTCGTTGGGTCTTCCTCTGCAATACTTACAATTTTCCCAAATGGGAGGTCACTATTCATTATTTTATACCTTGGCCATGCAAAGAGAACGCTTTTTCAAAGCCATCAAATAGCGACCAGCTCTTTACTATCGCTTCAAACGTACTGTATTCCCATATTCCCCTTGCGGCTAGCAATGAGGTAACTTCTGCAAATGCGTATCTTGATTAACATGAAGAAAATAGAGGAATAAGTGTCTGTAAGAATAGTTTGCATAAGAGTAGAGAAAGTCATGTGAGTACAGCAAGCAGGATTTTTTTATTGAACTGTAATGCTGTTATTTCTACACCAACGATGTTAAATAACTATTACTCATGGATAAAATATTCTCTGCAACTAACGGGACGAACATATTGCAGCTGTCATGTAATTACAGAATCCGGTTACATCCATTCTTGCAAAACACATCCGGGAAGTAATTATGTACATATCCCAACAATTGCGTAAATATCCAATATATATGCTAATTATTCTTTGTCTTTGCACGTTTGTGGTGTTCAATTGAACTGTAGTCACTGCAGTGAAGCGTTCAATATGATCGCCATAGCAACGCTCTCTTGCTGTAAACAAACGGCTGACTGTCATGGAGTCTCCCGTGTTTTGAATAGATTCGCCAACAAAGGTTGTTCCATTGTTCACTTTGTCGTATGTATGTGTGTGTAAGTGATTGCGTGCCAGGCGTGGGATAAACTTTGGCTGCTTGATTGGATAGTGGAGGGTGGTGCTAGGGGGAGGGTATGACCGTAGCTTATGAGTGTGAAGAATGAAGGGAGGTTATTTCCGTGCATGATTGCATGATTACTAAAGCTTTCCTTGGATTATCTGTCGCTTTGAATACCGCATGCATTCTGTAATTCATCATCTTTTATGTTGCACAAAAGTTGAGCTTAGAATTAACTGCTTTAGTCATAAATATTCTTTAGAAATCTCGCTTACACCAGGAGTCAGCTTGGATGCATGCACTTAGGTAAGGGATATGCAAGGAACTAGCGGATGTGCTCAAAACTTTTTTTAACATACATTATTACTATTGAGAAATATATGCGTACTTACCTAGTGACATAAAGATACCGTTTATTAAAACGATTAACACCATTGGTACATACGTTGGACTCTAATTCGTATTTAAAACCCACATATGAAGAATCTACTGCAAAAGTGTGAATGTTATTGTTTTGTTATTTTGAGTAAAATGAATGTCAAACTTCAAAACCATAGGGCAGTAAATTAAGCAATTGAAATGGTTTATTTTTTGTCACTTAACCGAATATGCATTCCTTTGTTGATACATAACAATATGAAGCTTTTCATTCACCATCGTACTTATCAAAATAATTTTTGGATAAGTGATGTACAAAAAGAAATTGCAAAAAGGGGGATGTCAGCTAACTGAATTTCTACTGCGTATATTTATTTTCCAAACTTCTTATGAGGTATTATGGTATAATATTCTCTTGGAACTGAACTGTATAACTGCTTGAAGTGTTGCAATCATTGAACATTTCCCATAAAATTGGCAATAAATCTCAAACATAACCTCATTTTCTTCATTACATCGCTGCATGTACATAATGCTTTCTTATCTTTAAACCTAGTTAATTTATTTCACACCTCTTCAATGAAAATCTTCTTCTAGAAATACCCTTCTTAGTCCTTTAATATCTCTTACAAAAAACTCTTTTATTATATTACGATAAAGGAGTAGCAATCACTGGTACTACAACTCTAAGGACCTTGACTTCATTTGAGGGCTATTTCCAATTTTATTTATTCATCATCCAGTATGACATATCACATCGTAGAACGTTAATATAATAATTACATGTAATAATCAATTATAATGCAGTGGTGCCAACATGAATGAGATATGGTGGCAGTAAAACAAAGGAATGCTGTTACTAATGCAGTGTAGCAAACACACAATACGACATTCCCCTTTGTGACATTGCTATTTTAGGCATTTCCCCTTTTTGTGTTGGAGTCAATAGTTAAACCTCTGCCTACAGAAGACCATTTTTGTTTGTAATGCATTAAAGGTTATGCTATTCCTCCCTTTTGCAGTGAATTTATATGCTTACTTAACTACCAACGTATAGCTAGCATCTGTTAAAACGATTAACACATCAGCGTCGCCGATGTACCGGAATTTTAACCAACAGGAGTTTTTTACACGCCAGTATATCTACTGATATGGAGCTGTCGTTTTTAAGCACACAAATAACATCGGTCTGGGCCGGATTTGAACCCGCAACCTTGCGATCAGTAGGCCAGCGTCTAACCAACTGAGCCACCCAGACCGACAATTTCATACCCTTTCCATGACATAACCAGAAACAACTGAGTTTGTTTAAAATAACTTGTGTTTTGAAAGGATCTGCACCTTTTATGAGAAATTAAATTGTATATCTCTTTGGTTTACTAATTATACCAAATTACTTCCAAATGAAGAGCACTTCACGGAAAACAAAAGATAAAGATTTTATTTGTCATGTGAATATCTTAAAGATGCGCTTCTTTGTTTGTCCCGAATGGATTCCTATGCCATTCATCCGATTGCGATGAAACTTTGGTAAGTTGTTGTGCACATTAACACAATGGTTTCTAAGTCAAACCGTTTTACAATAAATAGAACGTGAATAGATACAGAATTACTGTATCTATAGAAGCTGGTTGTATGAAGTTGTTAAACTCCAACACCGGTTGATCAATCACCACGAAAATTCCAATGTTTAAGCTTTCTTTTTCCACGCAGAATTTTTTATGTTATCCTTTTTACCATGTAGGTATTACATTCACATGGTTTTCTCTACTGACTTTTCTTTTACGTAACACATTAAGATGTCCTATTCTACTCACGTCTACAAACAATTCATGCAATTTTCTGAAATGGAATAGAAATGCAAGCTATTACATTGTCACGGTTTTCTCTACTCACTTTTCTTCCTGGAGTATTGTGGTTGTTCAACAGTGTCATTCCGATGTTTTTATTTTCCTTATCTCTTGTTCTTTATAATATTCTAGAGTTTTAATTAACTCTTCAAGTGCATTATGTAATATTTTTAAATGTCCCCAAAGAAACACTAGGCTCCTGGGCAAATGTAAGTTAAGTGTAAAAGGTGTAGGGATAAATTGTCAAACCACAGGCAAGGGCCGATATTTCAGCTAGTATTTTAATGAAAACTCTTAGTCATTTGTTCCATGTAACAAGTAGTTCACGATTAAGGTATTTACTTGATAATCTTCCCGTCGATTCTTCAGAAGTTATTGAACTTAAATTCTAGTTTGATATTTATCAGAACTTTTATTTTAGACTTCTGTTTACAGGCGCGCGCGCACACACAATATAAACATAGGCACACGCACAGACCTTTCTGTAAAAACGGTGCTTTGCTTTCTTTTTTGATTCAGGGTGCCTCAAAACATGTATTCCAGGTAAAACTCTAGCATGCAATTTTCTTACTCAACAATAGGTGACAAAGAAAGTAAAACTGTTATATTTTGGACTCAAGGGGCCTCAAAATCTGTCTCTTCATCGACTTTTGGAACTTATTTAAAAGGTTTAACATTCCTCAGCTGCTTACGTCATATCGGACGAAGAATTGCACTCCCATCAAACAATGCAGCAGCAATGAGGAAGGAAGTGTGGTCTGAAGAGTCTGAGTAAGTAAGTGATCTAAGTATGCATCTCAGTGGTGCACTAGGTATATACTTAGTTTCCACATCATGAGATGATACAAGATCGTTTCCTCAGCAAAAAACATGTAATTACTGACACAAGAAGTAAATGCGACCTTAACACGCTGAGAATATGACGTCATAAAGTAACAGTCTTAATTAACAAATCTGATGTGTTGCACTCACATGACTTTCTCTACTCTTGTACTAACCATTCTTATAAACTCTTATTCGTATATCTTCTTCGTGTTAGTTGAAATAAACATTTGTAGAAATTATCTGATACAGAATTTAAATAGTAGGCAAGTTTCAATAGTAAGGATTTGGGATTGGACAATTAAGGATTACCACTGCCGTGTGGAATATACTGCTATCTCTTTCCATTTTCCATGTTTCAACTTAAACCTCACACACTACAGCAGTCGAGAGTGTGAGAGACACCTCTCTAAAACCTTCCTTTGTGCCCTCAGGTAGTACAAGCCAGGCTTTTCTTGCTGTTAGGGATGCTTGTCCGTGAAAACTACTTGCTCTATGGCCACTCTCCGTAGGCAGATCCAGCACTGGTGCGAGTCTGGAACTATACGGACCTCCGTGCGTCTCTGTGACCTACGTCCTCTAATCTCCTGTGGTTCCTTCATTCATTCTTCTTCCTGGGAGTTATAGCCACGATAGCAGTACGCGAGCTGTACCGCTACACTGTATAACCTACCTCCATAATATATTTAAATGCTCTTCCATTCTCTAGCATCCATACACTTAAGTAGGGATTACTTTCCAATCAATACAGAACTGAACCAGGAAGCCTCTGGTGAGAAGCAGCATTATAGCATTTTCCAGATACAAATGCACGCATGACTTGTGCTGCCTCATTAGTCGACAACCCGTGGTTTAATTAACTCAGTCCCATTACTGTAAGCTAACTCATTAACAAAGAGTAATTTTACATTTGGATTAGCATCTCTAATATGAACATCAGGTTCACGCAACATACTGTCATTAAATTCCACGCTGTCTTCCATTCCTTTACTTTAACAGTACCAGGAGAATGTCGCACGAAGCAAACTTGGGACATGCAACACCCAACTGTCAGTAATTATCCCTCTATCACGCTCATGTTACCTCGGTTGTAATGTTATTGCTGGGCGACTTATAAATTATCCATAATTTCATACTAATTCAAAGTGAGTGATTTCTGTCGTCATTAAAAACCGATATACATATATTATAGGTGAATGTTTTGTAAACGCACGAAACCTGATTCTCTATTTTTACTTTCTGTACCACAATCAGTCGAGTTCACAGAAACGTGGTAATGTTCTGGTTTCCTGTATCTGGTGCTTTTCTTTATTTAATGTTGGCAGAAACTCCTTATCATCTGTGTTCCACAGCTGTACTGCATGAGCCAAAGCCTTCTTCTACTTCTTCTTCTTCTTCTTCTTCTTCTTCTTCTTCTTCTTCTTCTTCTTCTTCTTCTTCTTCTTCTTCTTCTTCTTCTTCTTCTTCTTCATCATCATCATCATCTTCATCATCTTCATCCTCTTCCTCTTCTTCCTTTTCTTCTCCCTCCTCCTTCTTCTCCTTCTCCTCCTCCTCCTCCTCCTCCTCCTTCTTCTTCTTCTTCTTCTTCTTCTTCTCCTCCTCCTCCTCCTCCTCCTCCTCCTCCTCCTCCTCCTTCTTCTTACTAAGGAACTACAACTTTACAAAAGTTTTGGCCTTTTCAACAATTTGTTTCCAGACTTTTCTATTTTGTATGCAAACAGGCCAGTTAGTAATTTCTCTATAAGTATAGTAAAGTAGAGGAACTTTGTATTCCGCCCAAAAATTCGATACGAGATTTTACTGGAAGTATGTTTTGAGAATCCCTGAAACCAAAAAGGTCCGCGCGCGCATGTGTGTATATGTGTGTGTGTGTGTGTGTGTGTGTGTGTGTGTGTGTGTGTGTGTGTGTGTGTGTGTGTGTGTGTGTGTGTGTGTCAGCCTGTAGACAGCATAACTCAAAAACGAAAAGCCGGTTAAAAACCAAAGTTGGTATTTAAGATTAATGTCTTTCAAGGATGCGATACGAAGATTTTGAAGAAAATTCCTCGAGCTTAAACAAACCTTTACATGGAAATTTTTTTTTGAAAATGTTGATTTTCTTGAAAATGTCTGTATTTTGGTTAAAACGTTATATTTGAAATATTTGTATGACAAATGAAATATATATCATAAATTTTCTGGCTATAGCCCTCGTAATCCTATTTACTCTGGATGACTTTTGCATAACTGGTAAACCGTAAGAGATAGATCAAATTTTACTATACAAAAATGGAAATCTTGCTAAAACACACAATTTATATCTACACATTTTTTTTTTTTTTTCTTTTCAGAATGAACTTTGGAAAACTCATACTTCTGTCAAATGGAACATCGTTATTCTTTCTTTTTATTTTAACCGTGCAAAGACAATGGAATTTAAAAGCTTTAAAAGATTTGACTATCGCTCAAGGTATACCGTATTCCCATATTCCCCTTGCACCTACAATAAGCAATATGATAATTTCTGAAAATATTTATTTCAACTAACACGAAGAAGATATAGGAATAAAGAGATTGTAAGAATGGTCAGTACAAGAGTAGAGAAAGTCATGTGAGTGCAACACATTAAATTTTTTATTTTCATATATTTAATGTCATCAGGTACATCATCTAACCATCTATTTTTGGGATGGTCGCTTAATCGTATATTCATTGGGGTCCATTTGTATATTCTTTTAACCATTCTATCATCTGGGGTCCGATTTATGTGTCCAAGCCATTCTAGCCTGAAAGCTTTTGCTAGTTAATGATATTTGCATTTTTAATTAATTCATTTAATTCGTTATTATGAGGTATTCTCCATGTATTGTCATTTTGTTTTACTGCTCCAAATATAGTACGTAACATCCTTGTTTCGAATACTATTAGCTTTTGCTTATTTGTTTCGTTAAGTATCCAGGTTTCATACGCATGTGTTACAATAGGTCTGATGATGGATCTGTATAATCTTATTTTTGCTGACTTAGATACCAACTAAACTAACTAACTAAATAGCAATTTGTTAGAATATAATACTCTATTACCTAGAGGAATTCTTTCTTTTATTTCATTCCTTATATCATTGTTATTATTGATTATAGACCCAAGGTATTTGAAAGAATCCACTCTTAATTTTGTATTTTCTGTTATTATATCTTTAGTCCTTTCTGTGCTGTGCACTTTAGATATTTAGTTTTATCTACATTTATCATCAGACCATATTGTTTAGATAGTTTCAATCAGGATAGCTGATGTTAATAAAACATCGTCGGCATATGCCAAACATCTTTTGGACCTGGGCTTGTATTTCCTCTGACATCCAATTGTAAGAATATTGAGTCGACTATGAGCCAATGCCTTATTGGTTTGAATTCAAGCGCACACGCATTAGGCTAAGAACAAAGGCCAGACCTAGGTGCGTGGCTAAAGGGGAGGAGTATGGAAACATATCACCTGAGTGGCTGGAACACATGCTCCGCCACTGTCCACAGCAACCCCTCTATAGGTGCGTTTCGTATTAGCTGATATCAAAAGTTTGGTATTTAAACATTAACCTATGAACACAGGTCGATTTCAGGCTCATAAGGGAATGAGAAGAGGTAGTAAGGCATGCATTGGGTGACGTGCTAGAACAGGGATGTCAATTTTTGATCCGCGGTGTTATTCTCTTACTTTCCCCTTCTACTATCGTGTGCTGCGGTCATTGGACTTCACGGCAACAAGGTGCTAAGGAACTAGAAGCAAAACAGGGGGATGGGTTATATCCCATGCACCCTCAAATACCACCACTATGCTTACATGGTAAGGAGCGGGGAAGGGCGTGGCCTAGTATTTCCTTGCCAACATAAACCACTATTCATATAGCGGTGCGATTCCTGCCTTCGATTTTACTTGGTAGATAGAGAAGGTAATTCGATGTTGAGATGTCACAAACACATGTTTTGATAACCCTGAATCCAAGAAAAAACATTTGTGTGTGTCTATGTACATCAAAACTCAAAATTAAATATCCCATAAACACCAAATATGGCATTTGTGTTCAGCATGTTCCAAAGATGTGACACAAAAACTTTGAGGAAAATCCCTGCTCACATGGAAAAGTTTTCCTTTCTTATGTTCTCAAAAATATCTAGTACAGGTTTCATTAGAATATCTTACATGTAAGATATTTACATCAGAAATAAAATGTTTATCTTGCATTTTCTTAAATGACCCGTTAGGCCTATTGCATACTTTTCTATACTTGGTGTACGCTAGATAGACAAAAGCATACTACAGAAAAAATGTAGATCTCTTTAAAACACAGAATTTGTTTCAAATATATTTTATATATTTCTTTGAACTGTTCAATACTTTGGGATATTTACAAGTGCTGTCCCTGTTCAGTTGTTTCTCTCGATGTCATGAGGAGAGTATTAAATTTCAAGACCAGTATAAAGCAGTTTGCTTTTTAACATACGACTATCGACTTGGTTGCTTGTACTCACCTTGTATCTCTAATGGAATGTGAAATGAAACTATTACTTCAACGATTTGTATGGATTAACTTGAAGTAGATAAATAAGCTTTCGAGAGAGTAGCTTGTAGACGACAGTGGGTAGAAAAAGTAATGTGCGCACTCGACTTGTACATTCTAAGAGACATATTTAATGTCACAGTACATGAAAATATCGTGTCACTCAGAAAGCTAATCCCGATTTTTATTTCTTCAGCATATTCATGCATCATTGTAGAGAGAGGTCATAAATTATTACTGGTGCATCTTAAGCACAGAAAAAATGAATCTGTGTCGTGCATTCTGCTGTGAATCCAATATTCAAGTGTAACAGGTCACTTTGTTGATACGTTTAGGTTAGATTTACCTCCCTCCACTATACGCGGACTTTGCCACTCTTTAACACACAGACGTGCGTTGTGTTGTAGCGGCGGGTTGGTTATATGTGCGTTACGTTTGATTTACGAAAGCACTTTCAAATCTTATGCAATAAACATATGTTTATTAGTGATTTCTTTGGTACTGCTTACGTTTAAGAAGTTTATCAATATTTGGCGACAAAGTCAAGTGCATAGCCTTAGAAGATACACCAAGTAATCGTCGCGTAAGCTATTACGATACGGACTTTTAATATGGTTCCATTTGGATAAACTCTGTTAGCAAATATATGTAGAGCTATACTCACTCTTATGCAAGCTATTCCTGCAAATGCTTATTTCTCTATCTACTTCATTTTAATTCATATAAGAATTTTCAGAAGTTACCTCATTGCTAATTGTCTTCTAGGTGCAAGGGGAATATGGGAATACAGTAGGCTTTAAGCGATGGGCAAATGTTTTAAGAGCTGGGTTGCTATGCGATGCCTTCGAAATTCTTTGTAACGCCAAGAGATAAAAAATGTATAATACATTCCTATTTAAGAAAAATAGAAGTATTGGCAAATTTAAACATATAATAAAGAATATTTCGGAAATGGTTCACTCAAAAGGAAGTGCTTGACATATATTGTGTCTTTCAACGACATCTACATTTTTATTTGGTATGCTTTCCTCTGTATTTTACTGATGCTGACCGTCTGGTTGTGTTTCTATACATGATTCACCCTCAGACTTAAAGAGGAGGTGGGAAAGAAGCAGTTAATTATGTAAGAGTCTCCAACGAGACAGGGTTGCAAATCGCTGCTTTAGCTATTTACCCTTTTGGTCTCACGGCATGCATCTCCTCGCTAATATGAAACGTTACGCTATTAATGTTGTTGTTGTCGTTGTCGTGTCGTTGTCGTTATTGCTATTATTATTATTATTATTATTATTATTATTATTATTATTATTATTATTATTATTATTATTATTATTGTTGTTGTTATTGATATTATTGATATTATTACCTATTATTATTAGTATTATTATTACTATTAATATTACTATTAATATTATTATTATTATTATTATTATTATTATTATTATTATTATTATTATTATTATTATTATTATTATTATTATTATTATTGTTTTTGTTGTTGTTGTTAATACAGGAAGCTGCATTTAAAATGCGGTGCCATTATACTGACATGAAATAGTACTTATGGATCAAATTCCCTGAAGAAGAATGTTTAACTCCAACTTACTGTTTGGTTTTTAGTTCAGGATATCGACCACAACGATTGCAAGCTGGGATTTATTTACTATTTTATACCTTATTTGCTTCTTTACCATTCCTGTTAGGAGTTATATACCTTTATAATAATTTTAGTTATTTAACTTTTTTCTGCAGTTAAGGAAGATAAAATTTGCTAAAAGCGGGATTTCATATTATCCTTAATTTTTACTTTCTCCAATATATATAGTAAATAGGGGAAGTGTTGTATTCGATCCAAAAATTGGATGTCGAGATTGCGCTGGAAATATATGTTTGGAGGCTCCTGAATACAAAAAAGCATTTTTAGGAAGTCTCTCTTTCTCTCTCTCTCTGTGTGTGTATGTATGTGTGTGTGTGTGTGTGTGTGTGTGTGTGTGTGTGTGTGTTCGCGCGCGCTTGTGAACAGCGTAACTCAAAAATATAAACTCTCTTAAAATCCAAAGTTGGTATTTAAATTTAATATATTTCAAGGTTGCGACACGAACATTTTGAAGAAAATTCCTGTATCCTAAACTACGCTTTACATATAAAATATTTCGAAAATTTCGATTTTCTCAAAAAATGGCTCAAAATTCCATATTAAGTTTGAGATATTTTTATCCAAATGAAATGTATATTTCAAATTTTCTGGTTATAATCCAGGTAGGTACTTTTGATGAATTTCGCATAACTGGTAAACCTTAACAGATAGACCAAACCTTGCTATATACAAAAAATGTAGACCTCATTAAAACATACAAATTCATTTGTTGTGGAGTGAAACATTTTGAAGATATTCCCTGCTATTTGTGTGAGTTTTGTACTAATTATACTTGTTTCAAATGGAAGGTCGTTATTCGCCTTTTTATCTCTTGGGATGCAAACAAAAAGGAATTTGAAAACTTTAAAAGGTATGACTATTACTCAAAGTCTAATGTATTCCTATATTCCTCTTGCACCTACATGGAAATAAGCAATAATTCCTTCAAATGTTTATCTCAACTAACATGAAGAAGATGGAGGATATAAGATTTTGTAAGAATGGTTAGTACAAGAGTAGAGAAAGTCATGTGACTACAACACATCACATTTTTTAAATAGAACTTCCTTCTTTCGATTCAGGAGACCTTAAAAAGTGTACTTACTGAGAAATCTGCACATCGAGTATTTTGGATTGAACACAATACCTTCTTCCCCTGTTTAATATCTAGGTAAAGTGCTAACGAAAGTACTATTTATATAAGCAAATCTGCATCAATTGGCAAATGTTGATGTACGTTGCAGTTTTAAAGTCAACTACTTTGCAGAAACTTACTACCTTAAAAAACTAACCGCTACTACATTAAACCCCTTACTTACAAATGTGCACCTTTTAACTTACTAGGAAAAATCTACTACGTATAGTAAGTAGAAGAAGTATTGTATTCCACCCAAAAATTCGATGTCAAAATTTCACCAGAAATATATGTTTTGGGGCCCCCTGAATAAAAAAAAAAGCATTTTTAGAAAAAGGTCCGGGTCTGTGTATGTGTGTGTGTGTGTGTGTGTGTGCGTGTGTCAATTTGTGGACAGCATAACTCAAAAACGAAAAATCGGTTAAAAACCAAAGTTGTTATTTAAGTTAAATATTTTTCAAGGATGAGCCACGAAGATTGTGAAGAAAATTCCTCCAGTCTAAACTACTCTTTACATGGAAAATTGTGATTTTATTGAAAATGACTAACAATTTTGATTAAAACGCCATATATTTGAGATACTTTTATGGCAAGTGAAATGCATATCTTGAATTTTCTGGCTGTAGCCCATGTAGTCTTATTTACTCCTGATGACTTTTGTATAACTGGAATACAGTAAGAGACAAATCTTACTATATAAAAATTTAGATCTTGCTAACACACACATTTTATGTCTAAATATTTTTTTTGTAAAAATTATATTATATACATCGTAATTATATATATAGTATAATTATATAATTGTTTTTGTGAGTTTTGGAGAACATATATTTCTGTCAAATGGAACATCGTTACTCGTTTTTTTATACGTTAGCCATGCAAATAGAACGGAATTTGAAAGCTTTAAGGGGAGTTAGGGGTGAGATTTGGCCCATTTGGTAAAAAAGTTGATTTTTAAATTTTTATCTTGAAAATATGTTCAATGTTTTGTCTATTAAAAAGTGCAATGATTTTGATGCCAGCGCCATTTTTAAAGATCTGGCGGCCATTTTTAAGTAGTGGTGCATAGTGATTAAATGGCTGGTGGTTAGGCGTACGCACCCACCGAGACTGAATATCGACGGATTAGAAACTCAATCATGTAAATTATCCTCAATCTGCTTGCACAAAATCACAAGTTGTCTCCAGAAGTGGTAACTTAAATTCTATTTCCGGATCAGCGACTTGGTTCTGACCAGCTGCTAGAACGCTATGCCAAGGGTACGACACAGAACTCGAATGTATCTCTTCACAATGTTGTGGGAGCTATTTGTCCAAAATAGGTGTGTGTCTAGGAATAAACTTGAACTTGCAGTACTGAAACTGTCATGGAGTTTAATATGGGGTGTGTGAAGTCAATTCAAGTGTTGAATAGTCTTAGGAATGAAAACATTTCAGTTGGGACAATATGCATTTGTCAGGAGTGCAATGCTAGAAGATGTATTCAGAGTAGAAAATGCAGTGCCAGGAAACAAACACACACAAGGAGAGTCCATAAATTGCAGAAATTTTCAGTACAGTAGAGGGTAGGAGATCAAAAAGTGAAACCTATGCTGCAACACACCTCTGATGGGGTTAGAACGATTTAAAAGTTTAATGCTGTTTTTCTCAGTTTCTTTTTTCTCAGCATTTTCACGCATCTGAAAAACTCCTTGCGACAGGGTTCTTAAGGTATTCTTTGAAAATTTCAGGATGTGTTCTTATTCATATAAGGCTCAAAAATTCCTTCTAGGTTTTGATATCAGTCAAGTAATATTGAACATATTCACATTGAAATCTCGATGGAAAGTTAAAAAAAACGTGAAATCTCTAAATACACATATTAAAAACTTTCCAGATACTAAAGTACTGGTGTAAAATAAAAATCCAGAGCAATTATGACTTTCAAGTGCATGAAGCATCAGATCACCAACTTTCATGTCAAACATGTAAAAATTGTTACGCAAGGAGCATTTTTAATCAGAGTATCTTTTTAATCAATTAAAAGCTTTTAATTAAAAAACTATTTGACTTACTTAAAATTTTGTACAGCTGCATATCTAAACACTATATTAACGTGGTTAAAATTTGGTAATGCTGGCATACAAATTGTAGAATTTCCTAAACTCACCCCTAACTCCCCTGAAACATTTCACTGTCGTTCAAAGCCTACTGTATTTCCATGTTCTTCTTATATAGACAGCGTCAAAGATAATCTCGCTGCACCTCCGGTCCGTGTCAGATTATTTATCATTGTACGAAGCCATGGACATTTCATTGGCTGCTTTAGGTCACGGTGCAAGAGTACGTTTCCTATAAAAAAAAAAAAAAAAAAAAAAAAAAAAACCATGAACTGCTCTATCACTCACTCAACTCTAAACTATCTTTAACTACATCTCGAAAACTGAAACTGTTACTGACTGTGTCTGTCTATCTTATTTATACTGGAGCCGGCGTCACGGAAACCGTTCCATACATGCGTGCAACGATGACTCAGCGGAATTAACTAGAAGCTTGTGGATACTACCGTGTTATCGCACAGTTGGACCAACATGCACACAGTCACTAGTTGCCTTATAGTCTCAGACCTTTCCTTTTTGTTTTACTGTCGGTCTGGATGGCTCATTTGGTTAGACGCTGGCCTACTGATCCGAAGGTCGTGGGTTCAAATCCGGTCCAGACTGATGGCTTAAAAACGACAGCTCTACGTCAGTAGATTTATTGGCATGTAAAAGAACTCCTGCGGGACGAAATTCCGGGACACCGGCGACGCTGATGTGATCCTGGTGATTGACGGCGTCGTTAAACAACAAAATATTTATTTTACTTATGTTTTGCCACCATTATTACGATCACGTACACACACAACCGCTTGCCGTATCCAAGGCCATCCGGTCCTCTCTCGTCCGCATAATCTCGAACGACCCAACGTCACACTTTGCTATGTACCTGTACTTGTACTTGTACCTACAAGAGGATAAACAATAAGATAATTGCTGCAAATATTTATCTCAACTTACATGAATATGTCGCAATAAGAGTTTGTAAGAACGATTAGTACAGGAATAGAGAAAGCCATGTGAATGCAACACATCTGATTTTGATTTTTTGTTTGTTTTGTTTTGCTGTAGTAGTGGAAAACACCGAAATCAGGGTTATGCCGAGTTTTCACGGTCCAACGTTTTTGTCGAAAGCATTGTGTACAAAAAAAAGTGCATCGTGAGACATGGAGAGTTGGATACAATTTTGTTCCATACAATTTGCATCATATTTTTTGTATCCAACCTGTTTATATACAAATACAACTTGAAATAGCCAATCAGCGTCTGTAACGTAACAATATGGCGGATTGCGCAGGCGACATGTAGCCAGCTGTTGTGTATGTACGGCTCGTGGCACAATGTGATGGGTATTTTAATAAAACTATTAAATTTTTTCTTGAAGATTGATTAACGATTTTTCGTGACTATTAACATATATTACTAAGGTGGTTATTACATAGCTATACTTCATAAATAATAAGAAATACCGTTAATAGGATGTTTAAATTTTACGAAATGAGTTCAAATCTCCTGTCCATTCATACTAAGATTAAAACCTTTATAATTGTTCCTTATCTCTTTCACGTTTGTGTCATATTTGTGTCCTCCTCTAACCTCAATTCGTCTTGTAGTACACCCAATATAGCTCGGCCCGTGTTCTGATCTCATGACCGGGTCCACCAATGTCTTTTACTTCTAATACATCTTTTCTTCCTACTCAGACTCATGGAAATATATCCCAAACCTATACTTTATGTAGCAATCGCTAAAGTATAATATGCGTCCTCCATGTTTATTTCTCACGTTTGCTATGGGAACTGTCATTTGTCGTGGACCAAAATGCAACATAGTGCCACAGACACTGTTTCTTTTGTATGCAATTCCATTGGATACAAAATGTTGGACCGAGGGACACCGGCTTTGTTTACTATTCAAACAAGCTTCGTCATCAACGCATTAATTTAAGAGCGCCTTTAGGTCACGTGGGGCGGCGCCGTGGCCGAGCGGTTAGCGCGCTCGCCTACCACCTAGGCGGCCCGGGTTCGATTCCCAGGGACCCGCATGTGGTATTCGTGGTGGACGAAGCGGCGCCAGGGCGGGTTTTCTCCGGGTGCTCCGGTTTCCCCCGCCATCTCATTCCACCGGTGCTCCATCTTCATGTATCATCAGTGTCACCGCCTGCGGTGCCGTAGTAGTAAAAGCGGGCGTTAAACACTACAACACACACACAGGTCACGTGGACATTAATTTTCGTATTACGTCAAGCCAGATAAGAAATGCCATTAAGTTTTATGGTCTCAAATAACAATTGTTTACTCACATTACATGTTCCTGGGGATGAAGTCAATTCGCATCTAAGAAAATTGCAACGTAGCGCTCACATTTCTTGACCATAGCTCTTTAGCAGGCAATACATATCCACAACTCTACTTCTTCCAACTTTCAATAGTAGCTTCAACAGGAAACTGATGTTTACTTTTTCTACTATATATACTATTGTATTCGACCCAAAAGATTCGATATCAGTATTTCACTAAACATATGTTTTGAGGCCTTCTAAATCCAAAAAATCTGATGTGTGGCACTCACATGACTTTCTCTACTCTTGTACTAACCATTCTTACAAACTCTTATTGCTTATTTCCTTGTAGGTGCAAAGGGAACATTAGAATACAGCAGGATTTGTGCGATAGTCAAATCTTTTAGAGCTTTGAGATTCCGTTCTCTTAGCACACTTAACATATAAAAAAATGAACAACTATGTTCTATTTCACGAAAGCTTTAAGTTTTCCAAAACTCACACACATAACAAGGAATATCTCCGAAATGGTTCACTCTACAAGAAAATTTGTACAGACCTAAATTATGTATTTTAGCAAGATCTACATTTTTGTATAGTATGATTTGGTCTATCTCTAACGGTTTATCAATAATGCAAAAGTCGTCCAGATTAAATACGACTACAGTGGCTATAGCCAGAAAGTTCAAGATATACATTTCATACAAATATCTGAAACATATAACATTTTAATCAAAATCGTTAGAGCCATTTTCAAGAAAATCAAAATTTTCGAAAACTGTTCCATGGAAAGGGTAGTTTAGGGTGGGGCTATTTTCTTGAAAATCTTCGTGTCACATCCTTGAAAGACATTCAACTTAAATACCAACTTTGGTTTTTAATCAACTTTTCGTTTTTGGGTTATGCTTTCCACAGACACACACACACAAACACACATAAGGACATTTTTCTAAAAATGCTTTTTTGGACTCAGGAGCCTCAAAACATATATTTCCGGTGAAATCTCGACATAGAATTTTTGGGTGAAATACAATACTTCCCCTACTTACCAGTAGAGAAAGTAAAAGGGTTTTTTTTTTTTGTAAAAAAAGGGGTGTGTGTTTGTGTGTGTGTGTGTGTGTGTGTGCGTGTCTTGAACAGCATAAGTCAAAAACGTAAAGTCGGTTAAAAACTAAAATTGGTCATTTAAGCTTAATATTTTTCAAGGATGCGACACGAAGATTTTCAAGAAAATTCCTTCAGTCTAAACTACCCTTTACATGGAAGATTGAAAATTTTGATTTTCTGTCCTATGTTTAAGATGTTTTTATGGCAAATGATATGCATATTTTGAACTTCCTGACTATGGCCTATATAGTCCTGTTTACTCTGGATAACTTTTGCATAACTGGTAAACCGTAAGAGATAGACCAAATGTTACTGTAGACAAGATCTTGCTAAAACATACAAGTTATGTCCAAATTTATTTTTGTGGAGTGAACAATTTCGGAGATATTCATTGTTATTTGTGTGAGTTTTGCAATACTTAAATTTTTCTGAAATGGAAGGTCATTTTTCACTTTTTAAATGATTTGACTATCGCTCAACTCCCACTGTATTCCCATATTTCCTTTGCACCTACAAGCAAAAATACAATAAGATTATTTCTGCAAATGTTTATCTTGACTAACATGAAGTTGATAAGAGGAATAAGGGTTTGTAAGAACATTCAGTACAAGAGTAGAGAAAGTCGTGTGAGTATAACAGATGAGTTTTTATTCCAAGTGTATATACATACTATACCAAATTTACTTCATGTCTCTTTTGCCTTGTTCATGTATACATACATAGCTGCAACAGTGCATTAAACAGCCATGGAATAAACAGGAGGAATGCATAGCTGCACTGCATTGCCATGGTATTGAGCTAGCGGTTCCAAGGTCGCCGCGCCACGCCACCAAAAATAACAATAGCATGCGAGCGTTGAAAATCGACTAGATACCCGGGGGATCACATAGACTGTTTCACTCTTAATACGCCATACTATTTTCAGAAGGGAGTGATTCTGTCTGTCAGTATCAGTTTATCATTTTGTGATTGTCACTTCTCTAGTTTTTTGTTGTTCAAAATAGATTTCCAGCAAAACAAACAGAGCCTCCGAAGTAATTTTAACTTTAGTGGTGAGTTATATTCAATGTTTTACGATAGCAAAGTGGATCTTCTCAGAAGGTTCGCTTGTTTCGTAAACGTTCCAGAGGACGACAAAAGATAGGCGTCAGGCTGTAACTCTGATGTATGGCTTTATTACAACCATTGCTTTTAGTGCATTGGAATACTTAATTTTTATATACATTTTTTCCATCATGGGTATGTCTTAATTTATTCCTACTGTGGTTTGTATTTTCTGTGACTACTCGAACGGGATCGTGGGTTCGATTCCAGACTCATGCTTTTTTCCGGGGGTTTCCCTTGCATGCGATACAGGTTAGCTGGACGCAGAGTATGAATAACGTCAGAAGTACAGCTCAGCCATCAAATGTGCAAACAACTGCCACTAGAAGCAAGAGTCGAAAACAATGCAACGTTGTACTCTGGAAACTGGTGAAGCATTGCCTTGCAAGTGTATGCAGACGCAAGGACAAGGTGCAGTATAACGCGACTGTTTTGTTTCTTCTTGCAGTGAGCTGCAGACGTGGAGTGACAGTGTTCTTGAGTGTTCATATGATGCTTGTAGGTTGTGCTGTAGTGAGGCGGTTTTCGTGGTCAGGCTGTACTTACCTGCAGTTGTTTACATGCGCGAGCGATAACAGTAAAGTCCATGTGTAGCACACCTATGGAAAAAGGCACACGTCTCAGGCCTTTATTAATTGCATTCCCCGAATTTCCTGTGTCTATTTACCTCACTTCCTATTTCACTTCACTTTTCATCCTGGTTGGCTATTTCAGGGTTCGGTGTGCATGACAGGAAAATTTCTCTGTGTAAACCTTCCTACAGATGGGGGAGATCTCCAGTCCCGGGATGATTAAGCCTACAAGGGGGAGGGAAGCCGGTTGTACACGCCGCCATCGGGGAGTTTAGATCTCTGGCTGTTAGGAACCTTGCCCTCTGCTGTCGTATCTCCTTAGATCCGGCCATCCTTAGTATCCTCTCACCTCACCTCCCCCTTTCGGAGGCACTTGCATAACCAGAAAATATTTCAAGATTGAAGTACTAATTACTCCTCCGACCCTTGTCATGAGTCTATAGTTAAATTACATCAAGGGTGGTTACTCCTAAATTTGCTAGTCAAATCAAAACAGCCAATGATATTACATAAAACCGTGAAATATACCTTCATGGTATGTATTATTGTTTTACTTTCATTGTGGAAATACTGAGACAAAATAAACCCTGCCTAAATAATAACTTAAAAAGCAATGTCAACCCAAGGCAATTTCGTGGCAGTACTCATGAGAGGCGCTCCGAGAAAGACTGGTATATACACAGTTAGTGGCGGCATTAAGCAAAACATAGTAAAACATGGTTGTACAAAGTTGTGTTTCTTCTTGTTTGTTTTAAAAGTATTTATTTACATAGATTTCGTGATCATGAGTTTTAATATGAATTGCAATGATAATGTAATTATTCAAAAACAAATTAAAAAACATTAGAACCACAGAAGGTAAGGAATATTTATATAACTTTTAACCTTACAATTCAAAAGGAAACAGATTTCTCCTGTAACACCAAATAAAAATAACTCCACATTAAAACCTCTACTTGTGGTTATACTTTGAAGGTTAATTAAATATTTATTGTGTCCATTTTGAGCTTTTCCACCATCATATTTGAGTAAACATTAATTGCAGAAGCAAGTCTCAAGGCACATGTAAGGTTATCATCAAAACATGTTGCTCTTAGACGGCAGTTCATTAAAGAAAAAAAAAAAAATTCTTCACAGATGTATGTACAGCCGGCTCCAAATGTTTTCCGATGGACAACAGGGTGTAGGAGAAAGAGACGAAAAACGTTCTTATGAATTACGTGCGCCTGGTTCAGGCGATGACTTCAGCTACACTTTTGTGTTCCTGTGTTGTGTTG
The DNA here is from genome assembly GCA_030765045.1 of Tenodera sinensis. Taxonomy (NCBI): domain Eukaryota; kingdom Metazoa; phylum Arthropoda; class Insecta; order Mantodea; family Mantidae; genus Tenodera; species Tenodera sinensis. The sequence goes on from CM060967.1 coordinate 131,712,340, forward strand.
TCAGCGGGAAGCAAACAAGAAACTAAATAATCAATTTTATTTTATACAGACAAAAAAATCTGCATATTCTTTTCTGCACGTATTTATACAAGTAACATTGCTTTCTGTGGTAGCATTAACAGTGTTTAAAAGATATGGTTAAACAATTCCGTAAACAAAGATAATGCATATGATGTATTCTTCGTTAATAATAATAATAATAATAATAATAATAATAATAATAATAATAATAATAATAATAATAATAATAATAATAATAATAATAATAATAATAATAATAATAATAATAATAATAATAATAATAACAATAACAATAATAATAATAACAATAATAATAATAATAACAATAATAATAATAATAATAATAATAATAATAATAATAATAATAATAATAATAATAATAATAATAATAATAATAATAATAATAATAATAATAATAAGAAGAAGAAGAAGAAGAAGAAGAAGAAGAAGAAGAAGAAGAAGAAGAAGAAGAAGAAGAATGGATAAAACGGTTCAGATTTAAAGGGTGATAGGCAAGAAAGCTGAGCAGGAGGAACTACGTGTCAACCTATAGAGGTTGATGTCTCATAGTTTTTTGCGATTTGCAGTAGTTATATTACTTGTGTTACACTAAACTTTCGCTTTTCTTTGAAGTTCTGTTTTCTCGCTATTTCCGACAAACAGCCGTTCAATGTTTCAAACTTTGAGGTAACATCTCAGGTCAAAGACACGATTTCATGTTCGCTGACTAAAACGAATTTGCAAATTTTACGGCGCATGCGTAAAATAGCTTAAAACGTGGTTTATTAAAAAGTTATTTAAGGTTTTAAATTTAATTTCATTATAGAGTGATATGACGCCTCTAATGCAGAATATTTAGTTTCCACTCTCGCTGCGAGTTTGTTCTGGATGTATAACGTTAATATTGTTTTCTTTACATTGAGATTACTTTCTTATGGCCAAGTGAAACAGAAACGCTGGAATGACATTCTCTTCGAACTTACTTACACCCCTCACCCTTGTAGATAGGTATGAGCTGGCAAGTCGACCTTTGAGACTACCTGGCATTACTAATAGATAAGCCGTTCTGGCTTCCCCCCGCGGCTAGAAGCATGCTACTCGGAAAGTATTTGAAGCCGGCTGTATTGCAGGTGCTGCTGCTGCGGGCAGCGTGGGTTCTGCTAAGCTGCAAAGTACGCGCTTGCGCTCAAGGGTGCTGACTGACATCACTGGCTCAAAGCAACCCTAGTGGATACGATTAAACCCTTATTCTTTATGCCACTGACATGAAGCTTTTTCCTTCGAGAAACAAATGCGATATTTTCACACATCTACAGCAAGTTAAATATACACAAGCTATTCGTTTAATATCGTATCAAGAGGTATATATCACATGACTTTCTCTGCCCATCATACTTTCACGCATTCTCTTCTATATTATACGAGGGTATTTGTAATCTCCGATAGCACATTAAACCTGAACCAATGTAAAAAGTAAAATGGTTTCTTTGAAGAAATGTCACTATGCCCATAAGTTACTTTTCAGCATAATCATCATAACCTTCTGTGATACCTGCGCTCCAACTTTCCAATACCCTCTGTAAAAACACTTGTCTGTCTTTTAAACCGGATGTGCATGGTCTTTTAAGATCACTGAAGTGGAAATGGTGTCCCAATAAACACTTTTTCACCTTACACAAAGATGAAAGTCACTCAGAGCTAGATCTGGACTGTAGGGAGTATGATCAAACTCTTCCTCCATGACGATCTTCATCATGAATATCTGTTCCGCCATCTCTAACTTTCGGCACCACGCCATCACTCAAAGTTTTTATCATATGCATGACTCGTTATGTGGTGAATTTCCACTACATTGTGCTCCTCCTTTTGTAAAAATATAAAATTGCATAACTTGCACTTGGCGGGGGAGACCATGGTAATGGACTTGTTTAACTGCCAGTAGACAAGCTTGACCAGTTCACCTTGGCGGTGGTGTGATAGTGGTGAGAATGAAACTAATAACACCGTTCAATCCTCCACCTTCTATGATTACTTGGGTCACCCTGCGACGCCATCAGAGGTTGGTAAAAACAGCCCTCGTAATATTCATATAAAAGCTAATCATTATACTGACGTTAGGCAAGCATACATTTTGGCCAGAAATAATGTCGTGCTCAGGAATTTGATCTTGACTGTGTGGAGAATACGATAAAACAAATCACTAATGCAAGTCAGCTTTACTAACAAATTCGTGAGGAATCAAAAGAACAATCCCGTAAGATGCTTCAGTAGATGTCAATGGCAGTTGTAACAGAGAAAACGTAAATACTCTAAGTAAAACGACAAAAGTCTAGCTCTAACTCAATGTACAAATACAGAGTGTCCAGAAATTAAGTATCTATTACATAGAAATAATGATGGTAATTGTAATGTTTGCTATGGTATCGGTTTATTAGTGGTTATTTTCAACATGGTCTCCATCAACATCATGACAAGGTTCCCATTTTTCAGCAGTGGCACGAAACACATTCTGAAGCATTACTGGTGTTATAGCAGTAGCAGGTTCCGTAATGCGACCTCTGAGGTCTTGAATTGTGGTAATACGTCGAGTGAACACACACCCTTTGATAAATCCCCACACACGGAAGTCCATCGGCGTGAAGTCAGGGGAACGTGCTGCCCACGACATGGGGTCTGCGCGACCAATCCATCTCCTAGGGAAATGTAAATTCAGGAACGTGCGTACATCTAAGGCACAATGAGATGAAGTAAACAGCATACAGACGACTATCCTGGGAACACCTTGGGAGTGTCTTGCATGAATTCAACATGTTCCACAGGTGGTGTGTTACCCCAGATAACGCAGTTATGCCTGTTAACATGTCCACAAAATGTGGAAGGGCGCTTCATCGCTAAATAAGCCGTGCTTGCGCTCTTCATTTTTAACTATGCACATGACCATACGCTCTGCAAAATCTTCTTCATGCAAATGATGGAGAACCTGCAGGCTTGTTCATTAGGGTAAGCCGCAACACCTTGTGTACCGTCGAACGCGGAATGTTCAATTCTACTGACAGATGCCGCACCGATTTTGGACTCCTTTCAATGGATGTCCTGATGGCTTGACTCCTTTCATTGGCGGTTGACGGACGTCCTCGTCCAGGCTCTGTTAGCAGCGATTCAGTGCGCTTGAACTTGTTTACCAATGAGCGGATTGTTTTATCAGTGGGACCCGTGTGATGGAATCTGCGTTTAAATCTCATCCGAAAATCATTGAATGACGAACTCTGTAGCCTCCAAGTCACAATAGTCACCTTCTCTTCTACGGTAAACATCCTGCGCATTCATTCTGTAAACAATGAAACACGTGTTTAATTGGTAGCATGCGATTAATGCATGATATCAGGCGGTCAATTACACCTACAATATGTTAAATGTACCAGCAATGATCTACAATATACAACGTGGTCATAACGTATGCATTTCTACAAAATAGATACTTAATTTCTGGACATCCTGTATATAATTCTCTTTTACTGTCCTTAACACAGTCCTTAGTCCTTCAAAATATTACAACTCACAACCATTTTCTTCTCGTAACCCTAACTCACTCCTATCACTGAGCTTTTTCACTTTCTCTGCCTCTCAAACATTAAATCTGACGATACAATCACTCGGCACTCATAACTACTTCGCTATCTTCCTTCACGACACGGCAACACACACAGCTGACACACACTCAAATTAAGGAGTGACTGACTCCTATCTGTAACTCAGTCCTCTACTCGTTGCCTCGCCTCCTTATATAGCGAGGATGACGTAGCACGGACGTTTCTCGAACTTCTGCGTTTTGATTGCTGTCATGTGTTCACAACGGTCGCGCGAGGCAGCCTGATCTTGAGCACCTTTGACACACGCACCGCCACTGGGGCGGGACAGCCCGGACGTGACCATTCTTTGTTGTGTGCCGCCACAATAGATATTAATTAATACTTCAGAAAGGTCTAGCATTATAGAACTTTTATTTTGATAATTCAATCATAATGAAGATAACGTCGGAGTATATATACAATGCCTTCGTTATATTGCTGGGCCACGGATCGCCGGTATGCGTGCTCCGAGCACTATTACACTGGGTCTTTTCCGTTTTAAAACTTCCGCGTTACTTACAAGTGATGATTACGTGAGGTTGTGATTCAATTTCAAAGGTTTAGCAGCTGTATAAACAGAGTTTTTTGACACACTCACTTGCTGTGCAATACGTGTTGGATACTTCTTTGATGAGTGTTCGAATAACTGGAATTAGAATATTGGACATTTGTCCGCAGCGGAAAAATACCGAGGTCATTACAGTGAAAGCAAACTACGTGATCTGTGGCCCTCCTATAAAGTGAACATACGATACGAAATGTATTATAGGTGCAATAGCATCTATGTGATATTTCTCAGCGCCTCAGTACAGATTTAACTGTGAAATCAACTACATTTTCCCGGTATATTCTTGTCAATGGCAAGCTATAGCCCTTGGGCATGGTACTCTCATTTTTCAGATCTGTCAGCTTCAAATAGCTTCGCAGAAAAAAGTACCGTAAGCACAGATGTACGAACTGGCCGATGAATTGGATGACACACTCTATCGGAAAATGATTACCCAAAATACATCGGATCTCTCGAGGGAATTGCAATGGAACATCATCATTCTGGCAGCAGCTGTACTACTGTTTAAAACATGTGTTTGCCCAGACCGCCATGGAACTACTATCATGGAATAAACTGCAAGAGATACCACTATGTTACTTTGTTCGCTTAGTTTGGGTTTAGCAAGAAGCATTAATCCAATTTCCAAGCGCTTTATTTTCCAACAACATCCAGCTGATGTTCTTGGATAACTGGGGGTCTTTGCCCTTCTGCTTTCATTGTAGTACTGTTAAGTAATTCTAACATTGTACTTCTAGAAGTTCTCTGCATTATCGTGTGGTTCTCTTCAGCTTTTCGCATTTTATCTATTACATAACCAGTAAGTCTTACTTTACAGGAAACCTTTGCCCTTTCATTTCTCTTCTTGAAGACCCGTTCTTAGATCCACACAGCAAGGCAGATAATGTCATAGCTTTATAACTAGGGTTCGGAATGTTACATGTGTGTTGTTTGCAGGGAGGGTTTGTGACGTAGCACGTGTTGGAGAGAGGCATTACAGTAGCGCCGCCTAGAAACAGGTTACTGTAGCGGTGTGTATCCCTCCTATTCCTTACCTCATCTACTGTCAATAAACATGAAGTACAAATAAATACAGTGAAGTAGCTCCCAACGGAACGTCGCTTGCAACCCAAGCCGGAGTCTACAACATTTCAATAATATTTTCTTACGGATTTCTGTTTGAAGTATAAAAAAATCCACCAAAATGATGACACATAAAATAACGGTTGATCCATCTAGGAAATAAAAATTCTTACACGTTTCTATCATTACATTACAAATGCTTAACGTATTCTCGCCCAACATCCACCCAAACGATGTCTAGTTCAGACTACGATCCTCTAGCATATCCATGCTCGAATTGCGTGCGGGATCAGCCTTGGTACAAAAAGTAAACAATGAACTGAGCGCAGGGATTCCTGAACGCGCACTTGAATTGCATGCCGAATGTCCCAAAATATTTGGAAGCCTTACATTTTATTTTAAACTATTTAAATATTAAAACAAATAGAGATGAATAATTTTTATTGCCAAACGACACTGAAAAAAAATTGTTGCTTTCTCAACTGAAACAAACTTAAAATGTTTGAGGGTGCACTTATCTACACAGATGGCACATTCAAAAGTTGACCAAAATCATTTCTTCAAATATGAACGATACAAGCGTAAAAAAATTTAAAATACCTATCGTTAGCATTTTTCCTAATGCTTATTCCTGTTGAAACATACGAATATGGTTTCGTTTACTTAATGCAGGAAATGAGGAAATTGACGTAATGTTTAGTCCAAATACAATATATGTCGACTTCGAGAAACTTTACATATGGCTATTCATAAAAGTCTACCCAGTGCAAACTTATGGGGATGTAAACCTCACCTTGGACAAAGGTAGTGGAGGAAGATTTAAAGTGTTGGTATTATTTCTGTTTATAAACAAAAGGATTCTGAAATTCGTAATTTCCTGAAGTTAGTTTCCGATCTTTTGTACTTAAATCCCAACCAAGTGGAAGACTGTTTTACTGCTGACATCATGGCAATACCACCCAAAGATATACGAGTGCCTCAAGTGCATGAGCGATTATATTCAAGAAAATTACATCATGCGTGATAGCCAGTTTTCTCCAAATTTATGGGCTAAGTTTTCATCCTCTTCCATGAGTGCAACCAATGCATGTGATTCCTCTCATGAACATCTAAACAGTTTCTTCTACTCCCCACACCCTAACATTTACCAGCTATTAGATGTCCTGTAAGGCATTCAAACTAAATTGTATATGAAACACGTTGTGAATCAGCCATTAGACGATCGGCAAGTCGAAGAAGAGAAACTGCTGTTCACAGGGCAATGATGGAACTACATACCAATGAAATAACACTATTTCACATCATTAAAAATGTATATTATTAATGTCTGGCCAAAGTTTGACTTTCATGCATCTAACATTTTTAACCATACCTGTCTTAGCTTCTTCGTGAGGCTAGGCTGCCAGTCCTAAGTCTGAAACATAGGAAGTAAAAGTTTACATGTTTCCTTGGCAAAACAATCGTGGAATTCGTAGAAAACCGTGGCATGCAACTCACTGATTCCGTAGAAAACCTCGGGCACGCAATTCGTCAATCTGTCCCCTCCCCGCATGCAATTCGTAAACACCACCAGAGTGCCTCTGATGCATTTTCGAAGCTCTGTTAATTTAGTTGGCAATGGAGATAATTAAACAATATGACAAAATATATCATGCTTTGCATTTTTCTAATAGCACTTCCACAAACTAATCTTACAAAGCTTATTCTTCTAAATACAGTGAGCTAAAGCGATTGCCAAACGTTTTGAAATCTGGTCGATATGTACTGGCTTTAAAATTTACTCTTTGCACGAATACGAAACAAATAAAGAAAATATAAATTTGACTCGAGAAATGTATGAGGCATTTGAACATTCAAACCAATAGGAATGTTTGAGTTAATACCACAATATTTATTTATGTATCAGATACACTGGCTTTCGCCTTGTCCTAAATACTTAATTCGCCCTTTCGCGTATGTGCTGCATAGAATAGTTTTTATTAAAGGCTCTCTAAATTATATTAAATAAAATTAATAGATATAAGTAATGTGTACATCTAAATGGCATAATCAGTCATTATTTGCCATATTTTCACAGTCGCCTGAATTGTACGCTTTCAACCGTATCAACGCCTCCTAGAGAGCGTTTCATATGGAAAATGAATAACGATCTTCCATTTGATGAAAGTTAAGTTTTTCAAAACTCACACAAATAACAACCAATATCTCCGAAATGGTTCACTCTAAAAAATGTATTTGCACATAAATAATTTATTATTGTGTGTTTTAGCAAGATCTACAGCTTTGTATAGTACGATTTTGTCTATCTCTTACACTTTAACAGTTATGCAAAAGTCGTCAAGAGTAAATACGACTTCATGGGCTATAGCCAGAAAATTCAAAATATACATTTCATTTGTCATAAAAATATCTTAAACATATGTCATTTCAATGGAAATCGTTTGAGCCATTTTCGAGAAAATCTATTTTTCGAAAAATGTCCATGTCAAGGGTAGTTTAGGAGGGAAAAATTTTCTTCAGTTCCTGTCGCATCCTTTACACTTAAATACCAACTTTGGTTTTTAACCGACTTATTGTTTATCAGTTATGCTGCGTACAGACTGACAGTCACACTGACATACCCAGACACACACACACACACACACACACACGGACTTTTTTCTAAAAATGCTTTGAATTCAGGGGGCCTCAAAACATATCTTTATCGTGAAATCTCGACATTGAATTTTTGGGTGGAATACAATACTTCCTCTACTTACACTGTGTAGTAGAGAAATTAAAAACCAATGTTGGATTATATTTGTCCTTTTAGTATCAAATAATATATTTAAAATGCTGTTAAAGTTGGTGTGTCTGGTCACTGACATTTGAATTTTGTTTATTACGTCACTAATGATTTATTTTTCGGCGTCTTAGCAGCCCAACAAGCAGCTGTTTTAGAGTGTACTAAACTCATTTATTTGACAAATTGTGCACTTTAACGAGATTTACATTTTTTTTGTGCAATAAGATTCTCTCTAATTCTTACAGTTGCCAATTATATGAAAGTCATTCAGAATGAAAATTATTTCACTGTTTCCAATAAATTCGTGATATACGTTTCATTTGTTATGCATTGCAAACAGCTGAAATACGAGATTTTGGTAGATGGTATTTAACAATAGCTGAGGCATTAAGAAATCAAAGTGCCTCAAAACGTGTGTTTCCAGTGAAATATTGGTATATAATTGATAGATAAATGTAATACTTTCTCTGCTTACCATAGTATTAGCAAAAGTAAGCATTAAGTGAGCGCAATACTACAGAAGTTTCGTTAGATACGGATGTTTTTAGAACTGCTAATACGCGTCCCTTCCTAAAGGTTTATTCGATCCATATTCTGCCCCGTGGTCGCAATAATAAAGGAGAGATGGAACCCGACCGACGTGCGAATTGCCTCATCTTCTAGCCGTTCTATTCTATGGCTGTTCGCATCACATTAAGGCCTAAATTGAGTTGCTATTCATGGTGCAATTGCTAGCAGAAAGCTTTTCATTCACTTAACGCCGTTCAACGAAATACACTTTCATATCTCCCACGACACGCGCGCAATTTACACACGTTTACTGAGATATCTCCGCATTCTCGTGGTCGAGTTTGTTAGTTGACGCAATAAAATGCGTATTAAGTGAAATGGTTCTATTCGGTACCGGTATTCTGTTCCCCAAAAAGTATTAATTTATTCATACCTTCGTATGATTTAATGATTTAATCCGCTTAAATTTGTATTACTTGGGGGATTAGAATAGGAAGTTTACAAAACAAATCCACACACTTTAGAGGAACTTAAACCTATCATTCGTTAAGAAATTGCTGCCATTTCTGAGAGGGAATTGCATCGTGTAATGGTGAATTTCCTAAGCAGCTTGAACAACAAGGGGAGGCACTTCCGGCGCCTTGATATACAGTACTTTTATTTTTAAAGTAAGTGATTATCTATCCTAATAACATTAGAAATAAAATTTCGCTAAAACATATTGTGGATGTCTTAAACTCCTACCGCAACAGCTCATGAATGGCCAAGGCTTGCCGCCCAGCCGCTGCGTTCCCCACCTCTTTCCACTACAGGCGTCATTGGTGGGGTGCAGTACTGGAGGATGGAACGTGGTCAGCGCCCCGAGCCCTCCCGGCCAGTTATACGGCCTTCTCGACCTGGGGCCGCCACTTCTCCATCAAGTAGCTCCTCAGTTGGTCCCCCCGGGACCTAACGAGGCTGAGTACACCCCGTGCCAGACCTCCTAGAGGCGATAAAATCCACATGGGATTTACCGGGGATCGAACCCGAGTCCTCCGCCCTAGAGGCAAGCGCGCTACCAACTGCGCTACGAAGGCGGTCATTGTCCTAATTCCCCGAAATAAATGTTGTTTATTTCTAAGCCAACATTTAAATTAAATTCGATTTAACCAAATCTATTGCCTTTTTTACGAAAAAACTAATTTAAATGCAATAGATGCAGACATCAAACGAAAGGTCTGCCACAAACGCTATATATTGAAAGTAATCCGAAGTGAGAATTCCCGTACAAAGTTATCAGTTTAGATTTTTTCGATTTTTTACTGTTTCTTTGGGTTTCTTCTAATGTCCTTTTTTTTTTTTTTTTTTTTTCTAAACCATCCCAGTATTGAGGCGAATAAAACAAAAAATAAACTATTCAAATCGGTGGAGGGAATTTCCAGTTCTTCCGAGAGTAGATTAATTTTATATAATGTATATTAATAATAAAATGAAAACAAAGCATTTTGGGACATTTGTTTAAATTAATGTTTTTCTTGTTTCAGTGTAAGGAACCCATTCTAAAATTTTATGAAATCATTTTTGACTCACCCTATATATTTTCTTTAAGAAATAAATTTTATAAATATTACAGGTTAGATTACTTGAAACTCTTATAAGCAGCTAAAAATTTCGCTGTTTATTTACATAGGCATAGTCTAATACTATATTTAAAGGAGGAGATCCTAATTTATTAGACTTCACAAACTCTAAAAATGTCATTTTTTGACAATTTTCTCCATTACGTTTCTTTTTAAATAACTCGTATACAAAAATGGCACATTAATACCTATAAAGAAGCCAACCACACAAGTTTTTAACCCAAAAACTACTGTTGACAATTTTTTTTTCACTGAACACTCAGTCGTAATGTCCCGCAGTAAGGCAGGGGAAGGGAATTAACTAGAGACAATCTACGGAGAGTTGGTATAAATCCACAACAATTGAGTAGAAAGTTACGGGGGCTGGGGACAGAAAAGTAGCCTCTCATGTGAACGCAGCGCTCGTTCCCACCTCACAGCCCCTTGCAATATAAATGGAAATCACCTAAAGGACTTGTAAGCGGAGTAAAACTTGGGACATGGTTTTCTTATGATTGCTGTTATAAAGTGTAATTCGTGCAGCCGTGTGGAAAAGAAAACATCTGGTGGATTTATGTACAGTCTACTACTTCCAGTAGATAATAAAATCGCAGAGTCAAGAGAGGTAAACGAACTCTTATCATTTCGACGAATTCTCCCCCTTTATTTTACATGCGTTTCCAAACAAAATATGACATTCAAGTTTTAGGAACTTAAAGATCTTTCGGAATTTTTCTGTACCTATTACTTATTTTACCTTTATTCCTAAATTTTAACTTCATAATTACTTTCTATATTGTCAAAACCAACATAATTAAGCTGGTGCAGTTGTAACATGTTTACAAATGTTTAAATTGAAAAACTATCTTGCAAGTACACTCATTTAGAAGTTTTAAAATACATAATTAATTTTGAATACACATTTCGGTACTAACCACTCCTGGAATTCGTCAGTTTATAATTCTAGGATGTATTTAATGATATTCAACAATGTGTCCGTAGAAAAATTACAAATTCTGTCAAAAAATCCTAAATCCTTTTTGATAACGACTGACTCAATGAGTGTAATTGTGGCCATTAAAGATAAACAAACAAGAAATTCACTGGTTCAAGGAATACAATTCTTATCCAATGAAGCTATCAATTTAGGTAAACAAATTAACACACTATGGATACCCTCTCATTGTCAAATTGACGGTAACGAACGAGCAGATGCAGCAGCCCTCAAAGCAACCAGTTTACCTCCAGATGAAACAATTACAAGCATAAATTAGCAAGATTACATTGTGTCTATTAAAAGTAACACCAGGAGAAACTAGGGGAAAATAGTATAGCAGCTCAAATAGTAAACTGCATGACATAATGATTAATCACTAACGGAATAGCGAAACCATCTTTTAATCAACTGAAACGTCAAGTACAAGTGGCTATAATTAGGCTAAGAATTGGCCATTGCAGAATCACGCACTCACACATTATACCCAAAGATCCAGGTCCCATATTTGGGATGTGTCAGACTGCTTTAACCACTGTAAATATCATCACTAAATGTTCCAGATACACAAAATGGCGGACGAAGAACAAGCTTCCAGCTGACGATCCTATTAGCGGTCCCAAAATGATCAGGACCATATTACAGTTCCTAAAAGACAACTCAGTATATCAAGTTTTGTAATTTTAGCATACCACTATTGTTTTTAAGACAGCGCTTTTGTTAATATTCCCTGTATTGTTAACTTACAAGCAAATTTTATCAACATTTAGCTTTTGAGACTTAACGAACATTGTACCTGAATGTATCATTGTATTAACATAGTTATTTTGTAAATAACTTTGTGCACAGTCACAATATGACCATGCAGTGACCAGCTTTACTATTGAAAGCAAATGTTGGACCGCGCACCCATTGCGATTATCACAAATAGTGCATCGGCGTGTCCAATTCTGCCGCACTCTTACAAAGACACCAGACATTTCTCTAGTTTAAAAGTTTGTCGATCTAATTTTGTATAATAAAGCTGATATGTTTCTGTTTTGTTTATGTGTTCCGCGTTTGCTTCTTGGATTAAGATTGTGTGTCTTACTAAGACAAATGCAATACTAAATGGCATTGTTGATTTTGCTGTAAATACTTAAAGTGGGTGAGAGACAGTACTCATTTAGCTCTTAAACGAAGCACTACAGCAAAACACTTTCCTGTACAAAAAGTGTTTAAAATAATGTTATCTGTCAGCTCCCAAAGTTGTAGGTCTAATTTTGGGACACTCTGTATAGTCCTATAAAGGCAATATCTTCCAAAAGGAAGCAACGCTTAGGGTAAAGTTTGGGTATAAATGAAACAATTAAAAACAATATATATTAAATGTTCAAGACTACTTCCTTCAGCCAGCTGATTTACTGTTCATAAGGTGGGAATTCGATCTCGATAATAGCTACCCATGAACATATATGTAAAAAAAAAAAAAAAAAAAATCGGGTAGGTATTTCATCATATCGTGACATTCATGACTAACGAGGACAGGCTATGCAAATCGGAGTTACATAAAATGGTAGTCCTATACATGGCTAACACTGCATACCGTCATGTTAAAACTGTATCTTTTGTATGAATTCGAGTGATTTTTTCGGTTCTTTAGAATATGGATATATTAGGCGATTGTGGTTTTACTTCATAGGGCCATGACTGGACTTCAGAATTAAGTCATTGCAGTTAGCGCCGAAACCTGCCTTTGTCGTTAGCCATGGTGACCCTCCCTGAATTCTATCCGGTGGAGGTTTTTTAGTGGGTAGTACCTCCGGGTGAGGCCCACAGTCCCCCTCTGTGCCATCCCAGCGCATGGGGCTCCGTAAATGGATTTTTCCTCCACTTGAAAAAAAAAAAAAAAAAGAAACCTGCAGAGTGTGGGATTACGCGAGCTGGGAAGCCAAAAATCCAACATCGTCGAATAACTCTTTTTTCAGTACTTCAGTTCTCTTCAGAAGGTAAATGAAGACAAGGTCCTGTTTATCATTGCTGAATTTGTGCAACTGAAAAAACTAAAAGCATTTTAACAATAAAATTTCTAATTCTCTTTAAAGAGAACTCAAAATTTGAGAGCAAAACAAGTGGTAATATATTGAGCAGCTTATATGTAAATATTGAGTGGGAATAGCATACACTTAAAGGAATATCTTTAGCTTCAATTTCCATAGAACACAAAAAATAACACAGTTAACCCCACACTGTGACAAAGCGATGTTTGGTACTGCTGTTTTACAGCGACACGGAGGCATTCGGAAGATAATGTTGCTAAAACTAAAAAACCCCGGCGCGACAGCCATGAAGGGCGAAGGCCTACCGCCCAGCCACAATGTTGCTAACAGTAATATATAAACCAGTTACCATGATCAAATTGATTAAAAAAAGTACGACAAAACGCTTTTGGGTACCTACAACACAATACCAATCAGTTTCCTAACATAAAAATTAAAATTTTGAAATACACACCCTGTGCACTGGTGGTGGTTGTGAAATCGGTTATCATAGAGAACTTGACTATGGTTAAATCAGTTGTTCTTAAAATGGTCGTACTCTTAACAGTAGTACGGTCTGTGGTCGTGATCGCAATAGCGGCACTTGTCCTGAGTGGTCATAGCACTAACAGAGGTGGTGACGGTTGTCGTGACACTAGTTGTCCTGATAGGGGTCTTCACTGTACTCGTAGTCGAGCCAGCGGTCGTTGCCCCGACCGTGGTCGTCGTAACCATGGCAGTTACCATGCTCCCCATTGTGGTCGTGATAGTGGTAATGACAAAGATTGTGGCACTGGTCTTCTCCATGATGGTGGTGACAATCGCAGTGACAAGTCGTAACGATGGTCATGACTAGTCCTGACGAGGTCGTAACGGTGTTCATGTCGATGGTCAAGACTGTGGTCGTGAAGGTGCTCGAGCCGATGCACATGACAGTGGTCGTGACGATGGTCGTGACAGTGGTCGTGACGGTGGTCGTGACAGTGGTCGTGACAGTGGTCGTGACAGTGGTCGTGACGGTGGTCGTGACGATGGTCGTGACGATGGTCGTGACAGTGGTCGTGACAGTGGTCGTGACAGTGGTCGTGACGATGGTCGAGACGATGGTGGTGACAGTGGTGTAGACGATGGTCGTGACGATGGTCGTCACGGTAGTCATGACGATGGACGTGAGGGTGGTAGTGACAGTGGTCGTGACAGTGGTGGTGACGATGGTCGGGCCGATGATCCTGACAGTGGCCGTGACGGTGGTGGTGACGATGGTCGTGACAGTGGTCGTGACGGTGGTGGTGACGATGGTCGGGCCGATGGTCCTGACAGTGGCCGTGACGGTGGTGGTGACGATGGTCGTGACAGTGGTCGTGACGGTGGTGGTGACGATGGTCGGGCCGATGGTCCTGACAGTGGCCGTGACGATGGTAGTGACGATGGTCGTGACAGTGGTCGACGATGGTCGGGCCGATGGTCCTGACAGTGGCCGTGACGATGGTAGTGACGATGGTCGTGACAGTGGTCGTGACGATGGTCGGGCCGATGGTCCTGACAGTGGTCGTGACGATGGTAGTGACGATGGTCGTGACAGTGGTCGTGACGATGGTCGGGCCGATGGTCCTGACAGTGGCCGTGACGGTGGTGGTGTCGATGGTCGAGACGATTGTCGTGACGATGAGCGTGACGACGGGCGTGGCAGTAGTCGTGACGGTGGTCGTGACGGTGGACGTGATGATGATCGAGACGATGGTGGTGATAGTGGTCGAGACGATGGTCGTGACGATGGTCGTGACGGTAGTCGTGAAGATGGTCGTTACAGTGGTCGTGACAGTGGTCGTCACGGTAGTCATGACGATGGTCGTGACAGTGGTCGTGACAGTGGTCGTGACGGTGGTCGTGACGATGGTCGAGACGATGGTGGTGATAGTGGTCGAGACGATGGTCGTCACGGTGGTTATGACGATGGTCGTGACGATGAATGGTCGTGACGGTGGTTGTGACGATGGTTGAGACGATGGGTGACGATGGTCATGACGGTGGTCGTGACAGTGGTCATGACGTTGGTCGTGACGATGGTCGCGACAGTGGGCATCCCGGTGGTCCTGGCAGCGGTCGTGACGTTGGTCGTAACAGACGTGAACAGCTTAACCCAAAAACTCGGTTAAAAATTAAAGTTGGCATTTAAGTTTGCTATCGTGCAAGGATACTATACGAAGATTTTGAAGCAAATCCCTCCACTCTAAACTACCCTTTACATGGAACATTTTTCAAAAGTTTTGATTTCCTCAAAAATGGTTCTAAGCTAAATGGCTCTAAGATTAAAATGCCGCAGGTTTAAGATATTTTTATGGCAAATGAAATGTATATTTTTAATTTTCTCGCGATAGTCCATGCATCCCTGTTTACTCTTGATGACTTTTGCATAACTAATAAAACATAAGAGGTAGACCAAATCTTACTGTACAAAAAATGTAGATCTCGTTAAGACACACAAGTTATGTCCAAATCTATTTTTTGTGGAGTGAAGCATTTCTGAAGTATTCCTTGTTATTTGTGTGAGTTTTGCAATACTTATACTGTTCTCAAATGGAAGGTCGTTATTCACTTTTTCTATCTTGGTCGTGTAAAGAGAACGGGATTTCAAAGCCTTGATGCAGCGGCCAGCTGTTAAAGATTTCTATTGCTCAAAGTCTACTGTATTCCCACATTCCCCTTGCACCTGCAGGAAAATTGCCAATAAGGTAATTGCTACAAATGTTTATCTCGAGTAATATGAAGGTGACAAGAGGAATAAGTTTGTAAGAATAATACAAAAGTAGACAGACTTTTATTATAATTTATTATCAACATGTCATGTTTAATGTAAGGACACACCGATTGACACAGGGGTAAGCATTGTCCATCTCGGTATATCAAAACATAATTGGAATGTTTAATGTAATATGCTCAAGAAGATAAGCCCATATTCATGCTTCCATCCACTACAAGTACTGCATTTCAATAATAACACTTTATTGTTACTTAAATGTTCTAAACACTGGCGCAGTATATTGAACAACAAAGACATATTTGTCAGTGAAGTTAAGTGCCATAAATTGTTGAAACTTTAAGACAATGTTACCGTGCAGAGAGTACTTATCTTGGTAATAAATATGTGCACACCAGAGGAAGGTTTAGTTTGGCATGTAGCCAGCACAACCCACTTGAATGTGAATAAACAACTCTTTAGAGTGCCTTCTCATACCTTTGGCTAATCGATAGTGTTTAGTCTGTTTATAGTACCGCAAATAAAAGATGCACTCTGAACTGCAGGCGATGCTTTCAAATGCATTATAAATACATGTCCTTGCGTAATTCTATTTGCGTCGCTAATAGAAGATAATCTGTAAACAACGAGCCACACACATGAACATACATTGGATTTAAAAGATTCTGGAACTTGCTGCGTTGCCTGTTATTGACGTTTCATAAAGGCTTATGCGTGATGGATAGTTCCAAATCCTAAATCATAAATGAAGCTTCTTTAGCAAGAAAATAAAGAAGACTCTGGAAAGATATAAACCACCATTATGTAACGCATTGACAATGTGTTTATTGCAATAGTATTGTGTAGCATGATCATATTTTCTCTACTGGTTCATTAGAACGCTCGAGGGGAAGTGCACAAGGCTGAAAAATAAAATGCACTCGAACACTGATCATAGACGTACAGAAGACTAACTGCTATGAACCACGATTGATTTTCCTCCCGTTCAGTTTATTACTTTATGCTCGACCATGCCATAATATAGCGCTTATGATCCACTGTAAAGTACCTACCTCCACCTATTCATGACGATACTGCTATCCACCAACCAAACTTACACCTGTTCATAACGCCATTGCTAACCACCAATCAAAGGTCCCTATGTGACAATCAGTACTTCGCCTTCTGCGCACATTACAACACAGCTGAAACCGAAACTAGATTGCTGTATATGAAATTAAGCCACCCTGTTTATTTAATAATGAATGTTAATATTGTAAATAACAACCTAATAAATTAACTTTGTCTTCTCGATTTTGAAATTCTACTTTTTTAAAGCTTATAGCGTATACCTATACTCTGTATCATTGTGTCAAGGATGATATAACAATAAAAGTTGAAGGCGCAACTATCGATTCATGCATGTACAATCAAATAGCAAATACATGATTAAAATGTTGGACCCCAGTGACAATAACATGCAGCGTAGAATATTAAACACCTTTTATATGTTTTAAATTGACTCATTGTTGAGCATAAATAGTCGCATAAAACTTAAGTATAACGACAATTAAGATGCTCGTATTAATATTATGAAACTATTATCTACATTTTCTTATGGTGAGTACTAGTTTTGTACTCCACCATTGCAATACTTGGATTGAGGTTCCTTGAATCCAAGTGATAAGTTGGAGAGTACCAAACAATGCAATTCAACTTCGGCATCTTCCAACTATGGACCATGAAAGGTCAAGAAAATCCTTCCACCCTGTTATCCTTCACATGAACATGTTCTTGTTTTACTTTTACAAATATGGCTCTAGCAATGTTGATTAAAATAGTACTTATTTAAGATATTTACTTGTGTAATAAACTTATTAATTTGAGTTTTCTAGAAATACTCAGCTAATGTCCCTTTATTCAAATGAAATTTCGTACACTTTTGTGTAACTGTCAAGCCAAAAACGATAGAGTTTCTACACACAATGTATTGATATCTTTAAAACACACCACTTATTTTAATTTTTTTGTGACAGTTATTTTCGAGATATTTATTATTGGTTGAAAATGTAATTAATTTTGTATTTAGTAAGTAATGCTGTTACACAGATGTTTTAGCAAGCCATAGAAGTTTCGAAATCAGCTAATAGCGATACGATTTTTAAAACATATGGAATCGCTACAATCTCCTGTATTCGCAATGTTCAAAAAGCGGATCACTTATGCCGGCCTCTTTGTGACTCAAATTGTGACTTAGTATTTCAAGTAAATAAGATGGATTTGATATAGTAACGAACTGATATAACTAATAACTACAGCAGACACAAAATTTAATGGTGGATGACAGGAGCAGCTGTTCAAAAAAAATATCCAATCAAAGGCTTGCCACGTGTTGCGAAAGTCAGTTATATAAAATATTTTGCGCTCACAACATTTATTGGCACAGCTATCAGCCTCCATTAAATTTTGACATTTAATACCCTTAGTATAAATGGGAGTCCCTTCTGGGAAAGCTGAAAGTCTTCTTTCTGAATAAATACGAATTAAAATTGGTTTAAGTACAAATTATTGCCTCAATACAAAATGTTACCAATTGCAACAGAACTAAAAAATTTACATTCATCATTGCTGATAAACACAATGTAATTCGTAACTTGTTCACCATGCATTTTTAACTTTACCATATTATTATACCTTTATTTAAGAAACCCAGCAAACACTTCAGCGGATTCTCCCGTTAAGATTTTGTAATACTAAAAATAAAGCTGGTTTGATCATGAAAAGGCTTAAAATAACACCGAAAAGGAAGAAAAACAAGTGAAGTATTGGTGTCACACACACACACACACACACACACACACACACACACACACACACACACACACACACACACACACACAATGAAACTATCCAACTATACAACTATACAACGAAACAATTGTGTTATGTTTCGTACCTGATATTTATCCAGAAAAGCCCTGCAGTAAACTAAAAATATTGTGTTTATACACTATAAAAAATAGTTTTTAAGAGAGGTATAAGATGATATATCATGATATTGCCGCTGGTATTCCAATAAAAGAAACTCATTAGCCTCTAAAATCGGCGATATGATCTGCAGGACGAAAATCTAATCCAACTTCTATTATAGAAACAGAAAAAAGAATATGCAAGTAGAATATGCAATGCAGGCGTGCTTATCTTATCGGTGAGTATAAAAGCGCACGGAAAGCAAGGAAGAACCAGTAAAAGCAGTATTAATTTGCAACACTCATTTCTCATGGCATGCATATTCGCCATACATCTATGCTTGACAGGAAAATGATAGCTAAACGTTTAAATTATTTTAAATACGAATTCGTCTTTTATGTCGTTTTTGCAGATGCTAATACATGCTATACAAGAAGCATGTGAATGTATAGTCCGCTTCAGAGATACAACGCTGGTTGTGTTATTTAAAGTAATACCAGATTTGGTTATACATTCTTCTTGACTGTGCTACAGCACGATCCACTCTAGTAATGGCACTTTCGCTTATGGTAGAATATGCACATGCATGTAAAACTTTGTGTTGTGCAAATTAGGTTGAAACAATGAAACACCATCGCTAAATGTACATTTTTGCAACACTTGATATGTAAGTTAATAATTCTTAACACTTATTTGGTAATGTAAGCTAAATTTACAATTCATTTATCAATTCCCATGGTAGCAATGCTAAAAGTGGTCATTAATACTTATGGTAGCAGTAGAAAATGACCTAACACCCAACAGCATAGAGACCTAAAAATAAGTAATGAATCCTTACCAAAATATGCAAATGTATGAATTAATTATTTATTGATTGAAGTATTAAATATGCAATTGGACGTGTTAACATTAAGAAGTGATTCAGGCTACTTTAAGTAAAGAATTTATTGCAAAATTCACTAGCAAAAGAGTGGAAAGAAGGCTTTGTCCATATAACTTAGATGTAGCTTTTTATTTGTTTACATTGATAATTCATTTTTTGTTAATGTCCAATAAAATATGGAAAAGCAATTTTGATTTATTATTGCTTTTTACGGGTTTTTCAAGTATTGCAAAGAGTAATTGGCTAACCACGAACTCTAATACTTCGGAAAACTCGGCCCTGCGGTCCTCGTATTCCCAAAATGCATTCTCGACCTGATAAGTATCACTTACAGTTCTTGGTACGCAATATACTATTGGTGTAGCTATTAGTGTACGACTGCTGGAATGCGAAATTGATGTTGAATGTGCAAAAAAAAACTGCCTTAAACACGGATATAGGGAAATGGTTTCAAAACTACACATTTCTTGCATTTTTATTGCATAGATTATTATACATTTAAGAATATATTCCTAGGGTAGTTTGTTTGTCACCTCTAAGTTAATTTAAATGTTTAAATACCTTGGAAATCCGGCCGTGGAATAGAGACTGTCTTAAAAGTAGACAGTTCGACTTGTACCAAATGAAACTCTACGAATATTCATTCGCTTGTAGATTTTGTTTCCCCCACGTTTCGTTGTAACGATACATAGGCTGTAGTACTGGCAAAATCTTTCAAGTGTGATTTGCATATTCTACTGTTCCACTTTGGTTTGCAGATTCCATTTAAATCATACACCTGCACTTCGTAAACTGAATAACAGTATTATCAGATAAAAGGAAGTTTATTTTTAAAAGTTACAGCAATATGGTAACCCAAAGAATGTGAAATATTAATTCAGCAGAATTAAAGTTCCTCCCATAAGTTCTTAGGACTTCGAGAGTATTTTCTGTTATGACAAGAAATACTCCTACTACTGCCTTTGTGATGCAAGTTTTATATTCTAAGCATGTTGCTTTCAACTCGACTTCCAGGCAAGAATAAAAGCTACTGATGTGTAACTAATTTGAAAGCTTCTTTTCTTTCACCTGTTTTTATTCCGTCTGTAAGGATAACCTGAATGAAACTGTTAGAGCTGATCATTTCACGGTCACTAATGAGTCTGCAGAACTGTATTTGAACAATATTGCCATTCGGGTTCGTTACTTGCCTCTAATGGCTAAAGTGTAAAAACTAAAGGTGCCTTCTAAGAAAGACTGCGGAAGAATTACTGTTGAGACTCAATAATAAGATTGCGTGCCTTCAAACGGATTTAAATCCCCACGAACGTTGTTCTTGTATAAAAGAGCTAGAGTTATGTAATTTCGACTTTATTCGGTTCTTAATGGCCTTTCCACATGCTTCTGGGATAGCTTCACGCAAAGATTGCAGAATGTGCTAGACTGCTTTAATTTGGAAGTCAGAAAATTAAAATATAATTACTTGCTGCAGCAACCTTTAACACCGGCAATAAAAGTATAATAAGTGGGTTATCTGATTAACATAAACCATGGTTGTTACTCATAAATCGTAGAAGTAGAAACTGCCTTTAAATTGAGTGAGAGAAGCCTAGCACAAAGGGATTCAAGGAGTAGGGAAATTGCATAAAAATGTCCACAATGATAGAGGAAGTATCTATGTTTAATATGGAGACATCAACATACATATTTATTTTCCAATACTTATATTTTATCAAATGGGAAGTCATCATTCACTTTGTTATCTCTTGGCCATGCAAAGAAACGGGATTTCAAAACCATCACATATCTTCGTAATGATTCACCAAACAAGTTTTAGGTATTTGCCATAATTTGATTGTTTTAACGAAATCTACAATGTTATATAGTAAAATGTCTATCGCTTGCGCTTTACCAATTTATATACAAAGTAACCCAGAATGAAGAAGACTTCAGAGATTATTTCTAGAAAATTAAAGATATACATTACATTTGACATGAAAATAACTAAAAACTATGGTATCTTAATAAAAATTGTTGAGCTATTTTTAAGAAAATCAAAATTTTCTAAACGTTTTCAACGTAAAGGGAGTTTGAAGCGAGAGATTTCCTTGAAAATCCTTGTGTCATGTCCTTGGAAAATGCTGATTTTTTGGTACTGTTTAACGCCCGCTTTTACTACATGCGGCACCGCAGGCCATGACGCCGATGACCAATGGAATCAAGAATGGTGGGAGAAACTGAGAACCCGGAGGAAACCTGCCCATAGGTTGCTTTGCCCACCACAAGTCCCACATGCGATCGCCTGGGATGTAATCCGGTGAGAGGAGAATGGTCTATCCACTCGGCCACGGCTTAGCCCCCATGCTGATCTTAAATACCAAGTTTGGTACTTAACTGACTTTTGCTTTTTGAATTATACTGTTTTCAGACGCACACGTACCTTTTGAGCTTTTGTAAAACGCCTTTACGGGCTCAAAGGGCCTCAAAACAAACTCATTCCCAATAAAATCTCCACTTTGAATTTTTATGTGCAGAACAATAGTTCCCCTACTTATTATGCGTAGTTGAAGAAGTAATAATGAATAATTTCTCATATAAAGTGAAGTTTGAGGTGCTGGTTTACTTTAAGAACTTTGTGTCTCATTTTTGCATGATGCTGAACTTCATACCAAGTTTAATATTTATCCAATTTGTGGTTGTTTTCAATTATATTGTTCACAGACACATAGAAACCCATCTGTAAACATGCCACTGTAGATTTAGCTCTATGTTGTATCGCAATATGGTGAAGATGAAATTGTTTTTATGGTTGGAAAGGAAGTTTAACTTGACAGATGAAATCTAGCCCGCGCGTGTCTTGTGGGTATGGTTCAATAAACAGCGCAACCTTTCGGGAAAAAGCAATGTTTATGAGCTCTTTTCTGTATCCTTATGATAAATAAACCAAAGAAAATGGTCTCCATCGATTATACAAGCCTGTAATTTTCTGAGTAACATATTTTATAATCCAATGAGTATTCGTTTTCCTCCCCTTGTTTTGTTAGCTTCACCCTCCGTACCATTTGTCATCATGATATATTTTTATTTGACAGAACATGTACCTACTTAGTAGGCCATTTTTTGACTATCAATTCCAGAAAAGCAGATCGCATTAACATAAAAATGTAGGCCTCTATTTGTAGGCAGACTTTCTTGGTTATGTAGAATATCCAAGAATTTTGTTTTGGCATGAAGACATCAGGAACAACAGACCTCTGGTATACAACAAATATAACAACATTATTTTAAATATTTGGTACACTTTTACTAGAGTTGTTTTGTGTTTAATTATTCTCAATTTCAAACACAGATTTTCTGCATTTTAGCGGTTTCCTTAATCAAAACAATTCTAATCTTGAATAAAAATATAAAATTTTAGATTTTATTTTTCAATATGTGTCAATTAAATTAGGTAACTGTAGATAAATGATCGAATAGTTTTAATTTGAATAATGATTTTAATACTGAGGCACATTCATATACATTTTTGTTTTTGTTAATACTTGTTATTTTTATGCTGCGCATTAACAAGCGAGGTTTGCAGTTTTGATTCCCGCCGAGTATCTACTATGACTTTGTTTTTTGAGGTTTTTCCTATCGGTAGGGAATGCTGGGATGGTTTATTATCTACCATGGTTTCCTTTCCTACATTCCCTTTCATGCCGTTTTCTACTCATCTTTCTAGCGTGCTTCTAGGTTTAGTGCCACATGGTGGTAGCAGAGAGATGGCTCTAAGGAAGCAGTACACCCTGTGGAGCTAGATGGCTGCTTGGCCGACGGATCGTTCATTGCGCTCTCCAGCCCGCACTAGGAGTGGGATAAATCTTCGAACTTAGAACTGTTGGGGACTTCCACGAGTGTCTGTGGCGTGTGGCCTACTTTGTTGATTCACTTCATCGCTTCCTCCTAGAGGTGATGTCACAATACATCTATGCAAATCGTAGTGTGGGAGGTGTCCCCCTCCATATATAACCTGACACACGCTTATAGCCGGGAACCGACATAGATGACCATCTTTAAATCCCTAAGGGGTTTTTATCGAGAGGAAGGAAATATAAGATGAAATATATACAGAGCTGTTTTACTGTGGTCTCTGCTGGAGATTGGTGATTCAGACGTTTAGTCTCCTAGCTCCAGTCTCTCTAGCGCTGACGGGCCTCTGCGCGTGGTGTTCTTCGTGGCCCTCGTTGCTGAGGACCACTTCTGTTCTGCTGTAGCTAGCACATATCGTGTTGGGAGGTCCCTGGATACCCCATAAATGACCACGTTGTGTCTCCGGAAAGGCACAGCAGATGCAGACGCCGAAATTCTTGTGCTGGCGCTTGGTAGCGATGAAGGAACGCTGGCAGCCTTGGCGATTAAGCGATTAGCTGTCGGTGCTGCGGTGAAAGCTACTGGAGCAGCTTCTGTAGCAGCCTTTGCTCCTTTCTTCTTTCCCGTCCGGCGATCCCTCGATACTGATGCGGCGTAACTGGGAACCATACTGACAACCTTGTGTCTGGCGATTGGCCCCATCAGGCCTCTGCTACTCTGGCAATTTATCTGCAACTTACCATGTTCTATTCCAGTTATATCTTGAGCAGTAGGTTGGGCGGTCTACTCTCCGGTCGCTGTGAGGGCTACCACTGTGATGCACTGGACCCTCAAAGATGATCTTCAAATAAATACCTCCTGCAGTGCACATAATTTGAACCTCTACACAACAGTTCGGATGTTATGTATAGTTGCATTTGCTACGCAAATATGATTTCTATCAATAAGTAATTCTTGCTAGCTAAGGGCGATCTCTGATGTAGCGCCATAGAAAATGCGGGTTTTGCAGTACAATCCATCGACTATGTTGGGCGTAGTCTGTTTGAAAATCTTTCAAGTTACTGTGGTTCCATGTTATTACGTTGACACATTTTTAAAACTAAATGCATAATTCGTTATGTCATATTGATACCCTTCGATGGTAACAGGAGTGAAGAACTAGTCACAAGTATCGAGAGCACGTCACGTAGTTAGCAAGCTTCAGCATGTGTCTGCTAGGAAGCTACTGCGCAGTAATACCCACTCCCTAGGACATAAAGCCCCTGTACTGTTAGGCCACACTACCTACTGCTTAAAATCTATCCATACATTGATATTTCTTACATGGTCGATCGACATATTTTCGATCTTTGCACTATAAATCGACAAAATACAGATTTTCAGACGATACATAGGATCAAACACTGATGACTATATACACAGCTTACGAATTATAACAGTAATTTGCAATTTACATAATACTGTTCCACATTCAATGCTAAAAGGAAAACAATTACTTTTGGTAAACAATCAAATTTGGCTATTAGCAAGGATCAACCTCAAATAATGATATTTTGAACTTTGATCATATTTCAGACGAAGTTTATAAATTAAACATGCATTAAGGTAAATTAACCCTTTCATGCCTGAATTATTTTGCTACTTATGCCGTTCTTCCTCTAATTCGAAACCGGTTTAGATTAGGCGGTCTGGGAGACCTTCAGCCTGCTGGCTTGGATAGCCATGATCGTTGAGGCAACACGTAGTGCACTGGCCATGCACTCAAAGCCTGAGGTCGTGAGTTCGAGTCTCGGCAACCGCAGTCAAATGTGCCTGTGGTAAAGGACGGGGAGGGCCCACATAAATAATCGGTGTGATGGCACAAGTGGATGATGACGGGGTATCATTTGACTGCGGTTGCATGGATTTTGCTTCTTTTCTTATATAAAAAACACTACAATATAAATTGTAAAAAAAAAAAAAAAAAATTTATAATTCAAAACGTCTCAACTATGTATTTTTAATTGGTGACAGTATAACAAGAATATAGCAGAAAAAAAAGTTAAAAGTAGTACAAATAGGAAAAAAAGCCTATGTATCTTATAATACACACCAGGCATGAAAGGGTTAACATAGCTAAAGATAATACAAGTTCCAGAAGTCAATAAGATAATAGCAAGAAAGTAATAAACACAGAAATTATCATTGTGACACGCTGCTTTGTATTATTTTCGCGTGTTGAAAAATGATATATTCACAAGTGCAGCCACTCTACACCTGTATAGATCCACTCTTGCAAGTTTTGTAATTTATTATCTGTATACTTTTATTAGTATTTTAAATAAATTAGTTAACAAGCTTATATTTTGTAAGATTACAAAATATGTGCACAGAATTATAGTGTTATATATAAGCAGACACACTACTTCACATTTACTACACATATTAAATTAGTAATTTATGATATATGGCTTGATCTAGCTCCTCTGTTGCTTTATTGCACGTTTGTAAACGCGCATATTGTTCTTTGGTTAAATATCAGTATTAACCCTTTCATACCTGGTGTGTATTATAAGATACATAGGCTTTTTTTCCTATTTGTACTAGTTTTAACTTTGTTTTCTGCTATATTCTTGTTATACTGTCACCAATTAATAATACATAGTTGAGACGTTTTGAATTGTAAAAAAATTATTTTTTTTACAATTTATATTGTAGTGTTTTTTATATAAGAAAAGAAGCAAAATCCATCCAACCGCAGTCAAATGATACCCCGTCATCATCCACGCGTGCCATCACACCGATTATTTTACGTGGGCCCTCCCCGTCCTTTACCACAGGCACATTTGACTGCGGTTGCCGAGACTCGAAGTCACGACCTCAGGCTTTGAGTGGCCAGTGCACTACGCGTTGCTTTAACGATCATGGCTATTCAAGCCAGCAGGCTGAAAGTGTCCCAGACCGCCTAATCTAAACCGGTTTCGAATTAGAGGAAGAACGGCATAAGTAGCAAAATAATTCAGGCATGAAAGGGTTAAACTACGACTACAAAGGTAGCTATTCTTTAGTTATTATATAGCTATGGACGTCTTATGCAGATCTTCTGTGTTTTGACTTATGTAAGCATATAATATTGTAGGTGTATGTATTGCAATATATAATAACAAACATACAAACATCTTAGTAACTTCCAGGAAGTTTGGTCACTTACACAATGCAGCAGACAATTTGCCTATATCGATTTACTTTCTCTACTACATACTTACAGTAAACAGAAAAAGTGCTGTATTCCACCCAAAAAATCGATATTGAAATTTTGCAAGAAACACGCGGTTTTGAGACACTCGGAAATGTTGTGTGAGTAATCAGCATAACTCAAAAACGGAAGATCAATTAAATTAATTAAATTAACTATCAAAATATACAAAAATTTTGATATTTTCAAAAATGGTTATAGTTTTTTAATTAATATACTACATTTTAAAGATAATTTCACGAAAAATGAAATGTACACTTTCAATTTTGTAGGAATAGATTCTGAACTACTCTTCAATCATATCATTTTTGCATATATGTTAAACCGTAAGAGATAAACAAAATCTTACCCACAAAAGATGTGTGTATGTGGGGTGTGTGTGTGTGTGTGTGTGTGTGTGTGTGTGTGTGTGTGTGTGTGTGTGTGTGTGTGTGTGTGTGTGTGTGTGTGTGTGTGTGTGTGTGTGTGTGTGTGTGTGTGTGTGTGTGTGTGTGTGTGTGTGTGTGTGTGTGTGTGTGTGTGTGTGTGTGTGTGTGTGTGTGTGTGTGTGTGTGTGTGTGTGTGTGTGTGTGTGTGTGTGTGTGTGTGTGTGTGTGTGTGTGTGTGTGTGTGTGTGTGTGTGTGTGTGTGTGTGTGTGTGTGTGTGTGTGTGTGTGTGTGTGTGTGTGTGTGTGTGTGTGTGTGTGTGTGTGTGTGTGTGTGTGTGTGTGTGTGTGTGTGTGTGTGTGTGTGTGTGTGTGTGTGTGTGTGTGTGTGTGTGTGTGTGTGTGTGTGTGTGTGTGTGTGTGTGTGTGTGTGTGTGTGTGTGTGTGTGTGTGTGTGTGTGTGTGTGTGTGTGTGTGTGTGTGTGTGTGTGTGTGTGTGTGTGTGTGTGTGTGTGTGTGTGTGTGTGTGTGTGTGTGTGTGTGTGTGTGTGTGTGTGTGTGTGTGTGTGTGTGTGTGTGTGTGTGTGTGTGTGTGTGTGTGTGTGTGTGTGTGTGTGTGTGTGTGTGTGTGTGTGTGTGTGTGTGTGTGTGTGTGTGTGTGTGTGTGTGTGTGTGTGTGTGTGTGTGTGTGTGTGTGTGTGTGTGTGTGTGTGTGTGTGTGTGTGTGTGTGTGTGTGTGTGTGTGTGTGTGTGTGTGTGTGTGTGTGTGTGTGTGTGTGTGTGTGTGTGTGTGTGTGTGTGTGTGTGTGTGTGTGTGTGTGTGTGTGTGTGTGTGTGTGTGTGTGTGTGTGTGTGTGTGTGTGTGTGTGTGTGTGTGTGTGTGTGTGTGTGTGTGTGTGTGTGTGTGTGTGTGTGTGTGTGTGTGTGTGTGTGTGTGTGTGTGTGTGTGTGTGTGTGTGTGTGTGTGTGTGTGTGTGTGTGTGTGTGTGTGTGTGTGTGTGTGTGTGTGTGTGTGTGTGTGTGTGTGTGTGTGTGTGTGTGTGTGTGTGTGTGTGTGTGTGTGTGTGTGTGTGTGTGTGTGTGTGTGTGTGTGTGTGTGTGTGTGTGTGTGTGTGTGTGTGTGTGTGTGTGTGTGTGTGTGTGTGTGTGTGTGTGTGTGTGTGTGTGTGTGTGTGTGTGTGTGTGTGTGTGTGTGTGTGTGTGTGTGTGTGTGTGTGTGTGTGTGTGTGTGTGTGTGTGTGTGTGTGTGTGTGTGTGTGTGTGTGTGTGTGTGTGTGTGTGTGTGTGTGTGTGTGTGTGTGTGTGTGTGTGTGTGTGTGTGTGTGTGTGTGTGTGTGTGTGTGTGTGTGTGTGTGTGTGTGTGTGTGTGTGTGTGTGTGTGTGTGTGTGTGTGTGTGTGTGTGTGTGTGTGTGTGTGTGTGTGTGTGTGTGTGTGTGTGTGTGTGTGTCGGTCTGGGTGGCTCAGTTGGTTAGACGCTGGCTTACGGATCCTAAGGTCGCGGGTTCAAACCCGGCCCAGGCCGATGGTTTTTAAGTGTGCTTAAAAACGACAGCTCCATATCAGTAGATTTACTGGCATGTATAAGAACTCTTGCGGGACAAAATTCCGGCACACCGGCGACGCTGATGTGATCCTGGCAATTGACAGCGTCGTTAAACAAGAAAATAATTTAATTTAATTGTGTGTGTGTGTGTGTGTGTGTGCGCGCGCGCGTATCTAATGTTCAGGGGTTAATAATGAAATCATTCTCCTTCTTGCTTCCCAATATTTTGAGGTTAGGGTTTCATAAGCCATAAGGGAGTCACAATTTTTTAGATGTTACATATTCATTTCTTCTTCTATGGTACACAATAAGCAATTTGGAGATGCAAAAATGTTAATTTAAATAATCATGTCATGTGATCAATCAAAATGTAGCAGCAGAGGATTTTCTTGGTGAATCAGAAACTATTGGTGCATCACACTGCCCTGCGACTCTTTCCAGTTAGCCTACTTATATGGAAACAAATGCGCTGATTTAAAAAATGATAACAGCTTTCATATAACTCGCACCGCTTTTATGGAATCCGATATTTTTAGATATTTTACGTGCGAGGGATGCTCACTGAATTGGTTTCCCTTCCGTTCAGTGTCTGCTTGCGACATCTGTCCATGTGTCATTGAACTACGTAATCGAATCAGTAATTATGAAAATTTCACAGAGATAGCTCTGCCAGTTGATTGTTGGCAGCCTGTGAGAGTGAAAGTGTTTCTTAATCGCCTCCAAACATTTGCATGGCTGATTTTCATGAACAGCATTTGCAATAAATTTTTGTGTTCTCTTGAAGAAAATTGCTATCAAAACCTACGACGATCTGAAGAGAGCTTATAGGAACTCTGCAATTTCTCATCGAGCATGTTCCCGTTGGCACCGTCTCACTGTGAGACTACTTGTACACATCCCTGTTTTTCTTTTTTTTTTTTTTTTTTTTTTTTTTTTTTTTTTTTTTTGTCTTTTTTTTTTTTTTTAATTCTCCAACGTATTGTCATATCGGACGGTAAATGAATGAAACGGGTGAAATGATGCTCAAATGAGTCCAAGTTCCATAGAGCTTTAAGTTACCGGACATTCGTCTTCTCAAGATAACGGAAAACCTCGGATAAGAAACCTTACCCGGATAACTTACCCTAAGCGAAGGAATATCATTTGGGAGTACTCACACAATTTTAAAAGAGTACTTGCAAATGTTTGGGGTGTATGCACAATGCATACCGCAGCTGCTTACTCCACAGCAAATGCAGGCTCGCGCCAATGTGTGCAGCTATTGGAAACAATGTGTTGAGGACAAGGGTGATGCTTGGTGGCAAAACATCATTACTCCTGATGAAACATGGGTGTATTGTTATGCCTCAGAGATGAAGCAGAGCAGCTCAGAATGGATGCAACATAGTCAACCCGCACCACAAAGGATACGAGTGCAGAAGTCAGCCAATAAGGCCATGGTCAACACATTGTTTTATTACCAGGGGATGGTGTACACTAACACAGTTCCAAGATACACTAAAGTCACCGCAGGTTATTATAAGAACGTCCTGAAGCAGTTGGTAAGGATCGCATCCTCAAAATAGCGATGGAATCTGATTGGACAGACAAGGCCTGGCCACATGTTGCTAATGCTATTACTGAGTTCCTGGCACAAAATCATATCTCTACAGTACCCCATCCACCTTAAAGTCCTAACCTAGTTCCGTGTGACTGTTTTCTTAACCCGACAACCAAAAAGGAACTCCACGTCGGTTCGACAATGAGACCAAAGCAGTTAAAGCTTTAGAGGCAACCCTGAAGAAGATGTCAATAAATGGGTTCCTGCACATCTTCCAGGAGTTGCACAGCAGGTGGAACAAGTGCATTGCATTGGGAGGGAAGTATTTTGAGGGAGACAAAAGTCTGTATGAGTGATTTTTTACAATAAATTCTTGTATGAGCATTAGCACTCGTCTTTATTGAACACCCTTCGTATTTTAAAGTTAAGCTAGGACATTAAAATCAAACATGGGCTTCGCATACTGTTTGCAAAACATGTAATGAAGGGCTAACGCAGTGACTCAATGAAGTTCCTAATATATGGCGGGAATTAAAAAAGATCATCATGATTGCTACTTTTGCATGTGTAAAGTATCAGGGTATAATACGACAAACAAAACAAAAATTAAATATGTAGATGGCCCTGCTTCAGCTATAAGACATGTGCCACTTGGAGTAGATGTCAATATTCCTATTCCAGCAGGTCATTCAGAGGATACGGAGTCTCAGAACCAACAGAAAATTCCAACACAAATGAGGATTTCTTAGCACACACTACTGAATATAAGTCACAGCATTTTAGTCAATAAGAGTTGAACTACCTTTTTCCTGGTATAGGAATAGAGACAAAGAATTCACCGAGTTCTTTAAGGTGGAAGACCATTGGTTTATTGTTGTGATGTACCAGGTTTGATTCAGTTGGACTGGGAAGACCAACATACGATAGTAACGACAGGCGTTTGTTTATCGACGCTTCGAAAATAAGTCTAAAAACAGTTTTATTGCATAATAGAAGCGAATTTCCTCAATACCAGTTGCACTTTCAGTGTTTGTAAATAATTATATTAAAATATTCAAACAATTTTAGAAAGAATTAATTTCAAGGAACGTCAATGGCTATTGTGCGGAGACCTTAAGTTATCCAGTATCTTACTAGAGGCTTTTTGTGCGAGTGGGATAATGCAACAGGATTAAACACTGGACAGTGAGCGAATGGCCTAAGAGAAAAGTTTTAACGCCGAGAGAAGAAAAAGTCATTCGTACCAGTCTAGTTGATCCAAAGAAAATGCTATTGCCTCCTTTGGATATGGAATTAGGTATTATGAAACAATTGTGAAAGCATTAGTCAAGAATGGTTCGTGTTTCAAGTACCTGAGTAGTAAATTTTCTCTGATGTCTGAAGCTAAGATAAGATAGGGTATATTTAATGAATGACCGAGGACTGTAAGCATGGTGTACTTTCAAAGAGGTAGTCAATAAGTTTCTTGGAAATATAAAAGATCCGCGTTAGGAAGAAATTGTGATAAATATGCTACCAAAGTTAGGACCATTTTCCTGATAGTTTGGTATGCCTCAATGATGAATAAGGTGAAAGATTTCATCAAGGAGAAGGAGAGGAAATATCAGGGTCGCTGGAACATTGCGACGTAAACGGACTACTGTTGGTGCTTGAAAAAGCAAGTTCGTAAACTGCGACACAAAAGTAAATCAACGCAGCCATCCTTCTGGATAAGAAAAAAGTAATTTCACAACTTTTTGCACATATGTAGGTATTTGTATGTGTTTATTACTGAGAAATATTGCATTCTTATTCAGTTTATAATGTACATTTCTTTACATCAAAAACACTATTTTCAAAATATTATTTTGTGATTTGTGAGAAAACCTTACATGATAGAGAAAAATGAAAAGCGCCATTCAGTGTATCACATTTAAATTTGTTGATATCACCTTTCAGATCACAAACCGGCGAACAAAAATTATATTTTGCAGGAAAGTGTCATTTAAAATCTTCCTCCATTTTGACTGTTGATTTCGAAGTGGTGATTATAATTTTAAGTTATTTTTCTTTTAACAATTCTTTTAATTGATTCATATGAGAATTTTTTTACCACTAAATTGACTTTAGATCCATTATTATTTGCTAAAATATTAATCATACAGAAAAATTGTAGATGTTTAAATACACACGTTATGCGAAATACATTTTTCTAGGGAGCATTTTCGAGATATATATTCTTTGCTGTTAGTTTGAATTTTCAGATACTTATACTTTTGTCACTTTGGGAGTCGTTATTTTTTCTTTTTGGTGTTCTGGCATGCAAAAATAATGGAACTTCAAAGCCATCACATAGCAACCAGCTCTTAAGAGATTTGTCTATCGCTTAAAACCCACTGTACTCCATTATTCCTATTGTGTGTTCAAGGAAGTGTGTTATAAAACCATTTTTACAAACGTTTATCTCAAATAACACAGTAGAGAAAAGAATAGTTTAGTAAGAATAGTTTGTTAAAGAATGGGTAGGGAAAGTCATGTGAGCGTAACGCCTCAAATTGTTTTGGTCAACAGACAGTATTACTATAGATATTTCAATAGTCTTTTCACCACACACACACACACACACACACACACACACACACACACACACACACACTCACACAGAGATTGCCTAGAATGACTATAATGAGCTTTTCAAACCCTTTTTT
The DNA here is from genome assembly GCA_030765045.1 of Tenodera sinensis. Taxonomy (NCBI): domain Eukaryota; kingdom Metazoa; phylum Arthropoda; class Insecta; order Mantodea; family Mantidae; genus Tenodera; species Tenodera sinensis. Next base: position 131,745,317 of record CM060967.1, read on the forward strand.
TTATTGCAAGAAGCCTCGGAATTTCCGGTGATATGTCAACATCAAATTTTTGGGAGGGATATATCTCTTCTATAAACTGAAGTACAAAATACAAAAAGTACATAAAATACTTGGATGACTGATATACGTACCACAACCTGCAGGACATAAGGGGCAGTAGCCGATGCTCGAATATTTTTCCGGATCCATGAATAGGCCAAACGTAAAGCAGTTACACTATTACCTACCTTTTTAACCTTGTTCCTTCTGGATGACAAGTATGGTACAATTTGGTTGTCTCTTAGCAAATAACGTTCGTTGTCCATGCTCCAGGTAACATGTGATTGAAAATACTCCATGGTCCTTTGTTTATAATTGATGCAACGAGAATTAACGTTAGTAGTTTAGCACTGACTTTATTTATCTTGATGCTTTGCTGCGTGAGGTTCATGTACACAACAAACGAGATACAGGAACGGGATGTATTTTATATTGGCAGGAAGAAAGCATGTCGGCGCAAGGGGTTGCACGGGGCGGCGGTGGAGGGGGAGGAATCCGTTCAGGGGCCGCAGGGGCGGCGCTCATCAAAAGCGTCTCGCTTTTCGTGGCGAGCGGGCGCAAAGCTTCTGCGGCGGCCGCGGCGGCAGCGTCGGCCTGGAAGACTCGAACCCAACAACAGCAGCAGCAACAGCAACAGCAGCAGAGTGCCACTTCTTCAGGCACTCAGGAGACACAAGCAAAGAAGAACCGTCGGAGGCGCAGGAGGATGGCGGAGGATGGTAAAAACGGTGCGGGCAAGTGTTCTCCCAAGATGCTGGAAACCCTCAAGAAGAACACACACTTCACCAAGTGAGTACCGACCATCGATGATTGTAATGCACATGCTGATTATATAGATGAACTGCCTATCCGTACATATTAATTACATATTTTATTGAAGCGAACTATTTTGCTCAATCCACCTCACTGATTCGATATGTTCTGTTTCAGTACTAGGCTATTTCTCCATATTCTCATAGTCTTCAGGTATGTTTTCTTTCCTTTGGTTGATAAGTTGGTGGCATTAGTGCTGTTTAACGCCCGCTACTACTATGTAGAGCACCAGAGGCGCTGATACTGGTGGTGCTTGAATGAAACGATAATTGACAAAGGAAATTAGGAAGAAAATGCTTCAGGCCTATATATAAGGTGCCGCCCCGCCATACGCCAGTTATGAAGACTAATTAAAATGTGGAGGGAAAAAAACCTTAAATCCTGGTGTGATTTGAACTGCGGAACTCTCATTTAGGAATCCATGCCTAAACGACCTCAGCCACGTGTCGGCATTGATATGTCATAAGCCTGGTCCTGAACATAGTGCATAAATTAATTACATCTAAGTATTTGTGTTTTGATTTATACATCCCATTATTTATGTAATATTCAGGAAATGAAATTCACCAGATAAAAACATTTGACTCCTTTATGCAGCACAATTTCTTCAGCAATTTAAACATTGCCTCATTAAAAAGAGCAGCTTTCCCATATCCTTTTTTATTGAGATGTTTAATATTTTGTGAATTGTCTCTAGTGTACAAGCTAATCATGAAGTAATAGGCCATATATTCTCGCAGGATACAGTGAAGTGTGCCACACCTCTATATTTCAATAGACATTACCTCAGATAACATCTCTTTAAATATGTAAAAGGCTCTTATGTGTTTACATCCACCTCACTTTCTCTGAACATTCTGAAAAGCTTAAACAAAGTTATACTCATATCTGCTCAATGTCAATCGAGATAAACAATTGTAAAACTGCTTTTATTGCATATTTCCTTGCAGGCACAAAAATATAGTTCTACAGTTTTTTGTGTACTAAGATTTGGTGTATCTCCTAAGGTTTATCAGTTGTGCATAAGTTACTAAGAATGAAGAGGATTGCAAAGAAAATTCCATGCACTTTATTTTTCATGAAAATATGTTGAACATACAGTATGTTAACCAATATAGCAAGAGCCATTTTTGGAAAATGGAAATTTCATTAAAACTTTGCACATAAAACATAATATTCCTGTCCCATACTTGGAAGACGCTGAACTAACGCACCAAATTTGGTATTTAAACAACTTTTTTGTTTTCTTTTTTTGTTTTGAGATATGCTGTTCACAGACAGACACATACACTTTTTTTTTTAATGATTTTCTGGATTAAGGAGTCTTAAAACCTGTATTTCCGGTAAAGCTCGATGTCAAATTTTATTGGTGCAATGCACTACCTTTACTACTTACTATGTAAGTGATAGACAAAGTAAAAAAAATGCAATAAACTTTCGATATCTTTCCAAGATACTCTTGTTAACTGTGGTTAATTATCAGTACATTCTTAAGTATGATAGTTTTTATACTATATATCATTTTATCTTAACTTAGGCAAACCTTTAAAATCATATATTTCAATGGAGGAACATATCTTGAAAACTGGAATAAGCCAGTAATTCAATTTCCCATGTCTTAATGTCCAACAAAAATTGCAATTCTCTGCTTGGCCACATTCTAATAAAGTTATTCCAACTTGTAATTACTTATTTATTTTGAAATTTTACTTACAATATCCTTTTTTTTCGGTTAGATTTTTCAGAGTAACATATACACATAAACACGAAATTTAATGGAAATATATCTGTTTGTATACCGTTCCTTCGAAATATGTGGATGTCTAGATAAATACATCTCCCAATTGCCTTGATCATTTCTTGGTTTATTCATTATTTTAAATTAATATGTTTACTGCTTGACCGCCCCCGTAGTGCAGTGGTAGCGCACCTGTCTGTAGCGCGGAGGACCCGGGTTCGATCCCCGGTACCGGCGTAGGGATTTTTCCCCAGCTGGGAGGTCTGGCACGGGGTACACTCGACCTCGTTAGTTCCCGGAGAGGACAATTGAGGAGTTACTTGATGGAGAACCAGCGACCCCAGGTCGTGAAGTCCGCATAACTGGCCGTAAGAGCTCGGGGCGTTTACCACGCCCAACTCTCCAGTGCTGCACCCCACTCGTGATGCCTGTAGTGGGCAGAGGTGGCGGACGCAGCGGCCGAGCGGTAAGCTTTGGCCCTTCATGGGCTGTAGCGCTGGGGCTTTAGTTTAGTTTATGTTTACTGTTACGTAAATTATATTTTCCTTTACGGGAAAACAACATTGTGAATTCATGTATGAAATGCAACTGCAAGAATCATCGCATGCGTCAGGTTTTGTTACATTTACAACGATAATGTAATAGTATATGCTATGCAAGTATAACAAGTCCATTTAAACAGAACGAGGAACAAATTTAAAATTCAGTTCGCCTTGTATTTTTACTTCTGATGTTCTGCAAAGCACCTGTCATGAAAATTACGACTTTATTTTTGAAACAGTTCGAAGCGCGAACAAAGTGGTTCGTCGAATGTTGAGGCTCATTTGTATCCGTTTGTTTTGACTTACCGCTCGCTCCCTTTTCACTGCCGACCTTGACAACCTGGTGTATAGGTACACCTAATCTGTTTTATCAGTGTCCAGTTTCACTGCATGGCTATAAATAGGCATTTAAATCGTGCATGAGTTAAATCATAAGTAACTCTAATAAGTAAGGGGAAACAATGATGGCAAGATTTAAATGGTAAAACTCAACTGTAAAGTATGAATGTGCAAGTCTGCAACAATATCAATAGTTGGATATTGTCTTGTAAATCATCTGCATACAATTGGAATCTCACCTTCTCCCATTTGCCGCTCATGCGACTTGGGAGCAGAACTGAATAAAGACTACCTAAACATTTGTAGTGCATTGCAAGTATGCTAATGGCTTTGTCGACAAATTCATGACACTAATCAACAACAACATGGTTGCTCAATTAAGTATAACTTTAGCGTCTGTGGTAAAAGTGCAAAACGCTCGGTGTGCAAGAATTTCAACTTCCCACGCATGAAAGCACGAGTGAAAAGTGAATAAAAACGCTATAGTCAAAAAATATTCTCGTGCCTATGTGATGTTTTCACGTTTACAGCTTCTCCTCTCTTATTTACTTTTTCTACTAGGTACGTATACTAATGTATGTGTGTGTGTCAGTCTGTGGAAAGCATAACTCAAAAACGAAAAGTCGGTTAAAAACCACAGTTGGTATTTAAGTTTAGCATCTTTTAAGGATGCGACACGAAGATTTTGAAAAAGCATTCCCTTTATATGGAAAATTTTTCGAAAACTTTTATTTTCTCGAAAATGGCTCTAACGATTTTGATTAAAATGTCATATGTTTCAGTGGCAAATAAAATATATTTTGAATTTTGTGGTTATAGTCCATGTAGTCTGGTTTACTCTGGACGACTTTTGCATAACTGGTAAACCGTATGAGATAGACCAAATATTACTATACAAGAATCTAGATCTTTGTGCCAGATTTGGAAAACTTTAACTTTCGTCTAATGGAACATCGTTATTTATTTGTTATAACAGGCGATTCCATGGAAGTTTCTAAGTCATAACTTGAATTTTCTGGGGATATCCTTGAAAAACCTCTTTATTCTGGATGATTTTTGCATGAATGGTGAACAGGAAGAGACAGACAAAAGCTTACTAAATAAAAAATGTGGATCTTGTTAAAACAGAATTAATGCCATATACTATACTTTTTCTTTTGAGTGAACCATTTCCGAGATATTCTTTCTTATTTGTTTGAATTTGCTATTACTTAAGTTTTTTCATTCCTTGGCCTTGCAAAGAGAATGCAGTTTCAAAGGCATCGCATAGCAACCAGCTCTTAAAATATTTCAATATCGCTTAAAGCTTACTCTATTCATATTCCCCTTGCACCTACAAGGAAATTAGCAATAAGGTACTTTATGAAAATGCTGATATCTATTAAAAAGAAGATAAATAAATAGGCATTTGCAAGGATAGTGTTTATAACTCTACATATATTTGGGAACAGAGTTTCTATAAATTGAACCATATTAAAAGTCTGTATGACAATATGTTACACTTGGTTTATCTTCTAAGGCTATGCACTTCGAATTTGTTGCCAAATATTGATAGACTTCTTAAACGTAAGCAGTACCAAAGAAGTCACTAATGATGTTTATCGCATAAGATTTGTAAGTGCTTTCTTAAACCCATCCCAACGTACATGTCACCAACCCGCCACTGCAAACACAATGCACGGCTGAGAGTTAAAGATAGGCAAGTCCGCTTATAGTGGAAGAAGGTAAACCCAAACTCACTTGTTCCGTAAACGTTGGACATGGCTGGTGTAGAAGCTCGTTATTGATGCAGCTTTCGTTGGCATCCTTGGACTTGTTTGTTGGATTGAAAGAAACTAAATTTTGAATCCGAACCATAATCACCTGTTTATATAGGTTAGGTTTCGAAGGAATGGATTGTCTAAGCACCTCGACCATTAATGATCTATTGTGGTACCCTTTATAGGTTTAATCTCTCATAATGTCTGAGGCCTTTATAACGACAAGTATTAAGTTTATGTACTTAATTGCATAAATCCTTTGGTTGTCTAATACTTTGACTTAAAAGTAGTTCGCAATGACATAACAGAAAATTCCACTTTATAGTTTGATTCTCATACAAATTGGATCCTTCTTTACCTATAATCGCTCCACCGTTAGAACTGCACTTGATGTAAACACAAGCCATCAACAACTCCGAAACCAAAGCACACCATAAAATATAGTACCTTAAATATGGACGATTATCTGTGATTTTTCAAGATGTACGATAACCCTGGTAAAGACTACTTAAATGTAACGCGATATTTCTAAAATTCCTGAGCAAATATCGTTCTGTTGTAACATAAATACGAGGTATGAGTCCACGTGGTGGTTGTTTTGTGTGTGTGTTTTTTTTTCGTTTTTTTTTTTCTTTTTTCTTTTTTTTTTTTTTTATTTTTTTTCTAAGTTTTTTACTTTATTTTTTTTTTTAATTTTATTTATTTTTTATTATTTTTTTTTTCAATATATATATTATTTTGATTATGGTTGCATTGTCGTATTTAAAGTGCAAGGCGTGTTATGTACGGCTGCATTGATTTACTGAGACCAGAAGTTATCAGTTGCCAGCGTGCCTGTCTCAGAAAACTGACCCAATCCTTCCTCTGCGCCACTGGGCCATTATTCTGTTTAAGGATCCAGTACAATGTTCCCATTACCAGCCACACTACACAGCGTTGGAGTGCAGTATTCTCAAACTGAAATTCCAAACGCTGGAGCTTCTCAAGGCATGGTGGAGCTTGCGGTGGGCACCATTTGGCGATGTAAGTCCGGAGCTCTACCCAGATGACTTCAACCTGCTTGCAGGAAGCAATCCGGTGGTCCAGTGTGTCAACGGCGGAACAAGATGGACATTGGTTTGACTGTGCCCTTCCATGTCGCCAGAGTTTATCCGCTGTCGGTATAGTCTCATTTAATACTTCATAGGCGGTTTCCTGCCAATCACTGGGCACATGTTTGCAAAATAAATTCTGCCAGATCACTTTCCACTCCCTGGTATATTTCTCTGTCACTCTGGGAACCAGATGAACTGTCGTGAGCGTACGATAGTGGTTCCGAGTGCATTCGAAGGCCGTAATGTCATCGTTGTTGTCCAGAATTCGTTTTAGGTGGACAGTGGGTTTAAATCCGCTGAGTGCCACCTGAGGGTTATGAAGCTGTTCCTTCCAGAAATTTTGGTCAATGGATGAGCCAGATCCGCGCAATGATTGTGTGGCGGTTTTCCCCAATAAGGCCATGCATTTCTTGGCAATGTCGACTAAGCCGCAACCACCTTTGGATGGAGGCAAACGTAGTTGAGGCCGGCTCACCTTATATGCTTTTCCAGTCCACAAAAAGTAACCAAGGAGCTGTTCCAGTTTCTGTGCGTCACGTTTTGAAATCGGCAGAATCTGTGCCACATACCAAATTTTGCTTAGACCATAAGTATGCAGGTACCAGATGCGTTGTAGCAAATTCAAATTCCGGATCCTCTCCATGGATAAGGAATGGCGTAAACTATTAATTTTTTCCCTCCAGTTAACTGCAATAGTATCTTCGATATTTGCCATAAAGCATATACCAAGTATCCTTGTAGTGGTGACACATTGCATCCCCAAGTTCTGTGGCGGTTCCGGCCAATTTCCTAATATTAGGATCTCCGATTTCTCAGCATTTAACACTGCACCGGACATCGTTGTGTACTGCTCCAATCCCTGTTGCATGGTCCTCATGTCTTCATTATCTGCAGCCACCACAGTCACATCATCAGCATAGGCTGTAAGTGTGAACCGTTCATTGTATACACTGACTCCTCGCATGGTTTGTTGCAACCTCTGGAGTAAAGGGTTCAATGCCAATGAGAACAATCCCATTGATAGCGGGCAGCCTTGACGTACTGATCGTTTTATTCGTACCGGCCTGGAAAACCATCCGTTCCATAAGACTCGGGACTGTGCCGTGCCGTAGAGTCCCTGAACAAGATTGATTACCGGCACTGGAAATTTCGCAGCCGTTAAGCAGTTCCATAGATACTAATGGCGCACTCTATCAAAAGCCTGTTGAAAGTCAAGATTGATCAACGCCACCGCTTTATTGTCTCTGCGTAGATGGATCAACGTGTCACGCAGTTCTGCCAGTGTGACAATAATGTTCTTTCTCGATATTGCCGCTTGGTTACAATGCATGATTTCTGCATATGCACCTTTTAATCGGTTAGCCAGAACTTTTGCAAATAACTTATAATCGGCGTTTAGCAGCGTTATTGGACGATAATCCTTCATGGTGGTGATTTTCTGTTTCTTCGGCACCAGAGTGATAACACCATCCGCGAAGGTTGCGGGAAACGCTGCTGTCTCCCACAATTCCGCATATACATCTATCACTTCTTTCTTGATTATTGGCCAGAACTTTCTATAGAATTCATAGGTGAGTCCATCAGGACCTGGTGATGTGTGTCGACTGGCCTGTTGAATGGCGACCATCACCTCCCGCTCCGTGATAGGGCTGGTAAGTATTTTTGCGGCTTCCTGGGTGATGCCGGTGTCAAACAGTTCATGTTCCACACGCCTATAAGGGGTATCTGCTTCTGGCGCTTCTTGAAATAAAGCTTGAAAATGATCCGCTATAAGCTGGAGCTGGACGCGCGTTCCAACATGGGCAGTTCCAGTGTGCGCGTCCCGTATTGTTTGAGGATATCTTCCATGTCCCTTCTGCCGCTCCTTTGCGAAATAATAAAATGAGTTCTGTTCCGCTTCATGCATGGATTTCACTTTGGCTCGAACTTTGTGTCCTTCCAACTGGTGTAAGTGTTTTAATTTGATGATTTCTTTTACTTTTTTATCTCCGTCTGCACCTCATAGCCCTCCCTTTGCTTCAGATGCAGCCCCCACAGCGCCTCATTGTAAAAATGTAGTAATTGCTTCTTGGCCTGTGCCCTCTCAAAACCCATGGATTTAAAAAGGGAACGAATCGCCGGTTTTGCCGTGTTCACACACCAAACACTCTTCCGAGTTGAACTTCTAAAGGCCGTTTGTAACTGAAGCCATTTGATCTGAAATTGTTCCCGAATGTCTGTGTCCTCCAGCATAGAATTATTGAGTTTCCAGTAGCCACGGCCGGCCGTCTCAAGCCTTATTTCATTTATTTGTAATTGACATAGCACTGCATGATGGTCGCTAAAAACCACCGGACTGACCCAAATTCGATGGACATTTGGAGCCATTCCGGAAGATAGATACTGTCGGTCGATGCGTGAGGCAGAAGTGTTGCGGATGAAAGTGAATTCCACTTCATTCCCATGCTTGATCTCCCATGCGTCAAGCAGTTGCAGCTGTGACACTAGGTGTTGTAGCATGATGCTAAAATTCGTAGCACCTTTTTGGTCCTTCGCCTGCAACGTGCAATTGAAGTCGCCTGCTAGCAGAAGTTCCTTGCCTTGTCGCAAATGCGGGGTTACATCGGTTTGGAAGAAACGCTCTCTCGCTTGTCTATTCTGTGACCCAGCTGGAGCATATATGTTAACCAGGACGGTCTCTTCCAAAGTAGCGGAGAGGACCCGGCCGTCGGGATCCATCTGAAAATTCTGCAGGGGAAGTCCCTTCCTGTACACTATTGCCGTTCCTCTGCCGTTCAAACCTAGGTTAACTTTATAGTCGTAATTGTAAAGAGCATCCAAGTTGTAAGTATTTACTTCTTGGAGAAAGCATATGTCGATGTTGTTCACCTGGAGGAAACTATTGAGCAGTTTTTGGGTTACTAGATTTCTGCACCCATTCACATTCACTGTTGCCATCGTTCGTAGATAGATCATTATGAAAGCGACTGTCGCAAAGGTAGTGTAAGTCGGGCGTCTACGTTCTTGGCCTCGTGCATTGCTACTAGTGTGCTACTGTTCGGTCTCTGGATGTCTAGGTGGGGTTATCTGTGCCGGAGGATTTCCCTTAAGCCTTGGGTCGCATAAGGACACCTGGGGCTTCCGTGTCACCTGAAGTAGGATCGGCGACTCCGCTTCTGTGGCCCTCGCATCACGTTGAGAGGGATGAGATCCACCAGCCATCTCTGCACGCCGATAAATTGCGACTGCTTCAGCTGACCGTGGTTGGTCCTCTTGGGATTTGTGTGGCCGTTCGAGTACTTGCGGTCGAGAATCACTCGCAGATGGTCGTGCCGCTACGGTGGTGCCGGGGGTGTCCTCCCGGTAATGGGAGTCAGCTCCTATCTCCACCGCTGGGCGCCTCACACTTTGTTGTAACTCTGCTGCTTCGTAATCACTCAGGGGGTTGTTTCCCGCGTCCCTCCTTGCAGGTAGAACCTCACAGGTGTTCCTGTCACCTCCCTCCTCCAGGATACTGCTGCCAATCAATGCTGAGGCAGGCTCTTGCGTCAGTACTCCAGCCGTATCTGCTGTGTCTGTGGACGGGACTTGCAATTGACGTGCCTCCTCATGGGCTCCTTCCACCGCTTCCTCCAGCTCCATTTGGTTATTCCAGGATGGTTCTTCCTTATGGGCTTTGCTTGTCTTCGCCCGCTTGGCCCGTTTCTTCTCGGTCGGGCGTTTCTCTTCTGCTGCAGCTGTCTCAGTCACAAGTGGACCCACCTCGGGTGGTATTATCTCCTCCGGATTGGCCAGATGTACTCGTTTCCCAGTGGTATCTCGAACTATGGAGGCATACTCCCTTTGCGGTGCAGACCTTGCTGCTTCCTGTTGACTGTCATTCACCAGGGACGTTTGCCTGTTTTCATCCGTAGGATGCGCTCCCTCCCTCTGCGTGTCCACTACCACCATTGTCGGTTCTGTGTTGTTTCTCCCTCCAGTCGCCACTGGGCGTGTTGCAGACGGACGGTGGGGGCAAAATTCCTTTAGATGTGCCGTGCTACTGCAGACGTAGCAGGATCTGGGTTGGCCGGCGTAGGACACCGATAATCTGTAGCTACCAATGACGATAAAACTAGGGATGTTCGTCTTCAGTTGCATCTTTACCGCTCGTACCCCATTAAACACCGGGACGCGATATTGTCGGCTCCATTGTTCCTTCCGGACGTCATATACCGTTCCGTAACGCTGCAACGCTGCTTTTAAGACCTCTGCCGGGAGCTCTGGGGGTACATCAAACACTCGGACATTGACAGCATTACCGGTCACGTGTTCGATAAGCACTTTAGTCATCTCACCATTCATGTATGTGAAAGGTGTTTCCGCCGAGAAGGTATTGAGGGTTTTCTCCAGCAAGAGTGCTGATATTAATTTAACATAAATTGCCCGTTCACTTGCGATTAACTGTATTGTATCCACTTGTTCCGCATTTAACCGTAATGTATCTGCTATGAAATCATGCAGTTCATATGCCGACGGTCGCGTTGCACTTAAAGCAAACTTGATCCTGAGGGTATTTTTCCTCGCGTACATTTCCATTTCTTTTCACTATTAAATTTAGCTGATACACTCACTTTAAATTCCTACACTTGGTGATAATCAATATCACTCACAGTGTGGTATATGTCTTTCTTGCGCTCACTCACTATCACGGCACACACGCTGTAGACAAAACAACCGGTTCTCCTGGTACGTCTGCTCTGTCCAAGCGCCCGGGCTTGACTGTGTGTTAGTCGCACGTGATAACATCAGGTTATCGCGGAGGGATACAAGGTGCGGATCTAAGGCTGCATGGACTATAGCTTTTTGTGTTCCTCGAGATAGACCTGTCTTGTTATCATTCCAACCATACGACGAAGCTGGCCTCTGTTTATGAGTCCAAAATTTGTTTAAACCATGGACTGTTGTTTTTGAGAGCCTTTGTGCTGAATTTGACTCCCAATCCACGCACCAATAACACCCTGAAGTATCTGTAGGATAATTCGAAAATAGGTTCCCGTGCGGTTGGTGGAGCAGCTGATACTTTTTTACCAAAATCATCCCCCCTTTCATTTCATATGTACCGGCACCCATAACAGTCATGCTGTTCACACTGTTTTATACACCCAGGTGCTAAAGGCATTCAAAGAAAGAGTAGAAGTGTTTGCGAAAGTGTGTTTGGGGATGTGTTTAGTAACCTAAACTTGCGTTGATCTATGTTATTCTTAACAAAAGCTATTATATTAGTCACTTACAATTAGTGTTTATAGATGTGTATTGAGGCGACACATGTTCGTATACCTAATTGCATGTTTCACAATCAAGTAAACTTACCGACGTTTGATTGTTTGTTTATATTTTGGACGTATTTTCGTATAGGTTTATTATGTTTTAGTGTGTAGCTTGTATTTTTAGTTAAAAAGTATATTTCAACATCATATGACGTGAGGGCAAAAGACTTAAAATCTGGTAACATAGACATAGCGATCTCTTCCTTGTAGGGATGAAAGTAGGTTTATCAGCTTTTTGGGGCTATATAGTTTCACATATCTTTAATGCCATTTGCAGCATTCAGTAATGGATATGACCATCTCCATCTAATATTATCCAGCCACGGGAGATTTTTAACGATACCTGAGTATACAAGCCAATGCATGTGGTCTTTACAATGTTTACTACTTTGGTCTCTAGCACAGAAGTAACCAATACTAGTTTGATCCCGAATCATGAAGCGAACAGTATTAGTTCGGTTCCTTTTGACTTCTTGTTGATATCAACACTTTCCTTTCCATTTATGCAGGCTTTGGACTGTCATAAGACAGGAACTGCTAACTACAAAATTGTTTGCCTCATCCTTAAGGCATTGTTGAACATGTTGATTTTCTATATATTGTAGCGTATAAATCATAATCGAAACGTTTTAAAGTTTCTCAATCCATTTCTATTCACAGACTACCTTACTTCAAAATAATACACTCAAGAAAGCATAGCCAATCTCTGCTGCCAGTTTTATATATCTGGAAGAAATTTATAGGACTATGTTTTTATACATTGGAGTCTTGTTATTTATTTGGATACAAAATCTGTCATTTCGTCTCTCATAAATTTTTCTTTCTTTAATTGGTGCGCTTTTTGTTGTTGTTGGCCTTCCTGTTTGTATGCAAGTGTCAATTTGATTTCTTTTTAGAACGCATATTAATTAAAAAATGTTAGGGTGAGCGGTGTAGAGTAAGCAATGAAAATATTCACAGCTCCATCGTTCTTTCTGTCGTAGCTTCGAATTTGACCCATAAATGTGGAGGAAAGGTAGCGTCAGGCTTGATGTACTCCTCGGTAAGTTGCTATACTCCTTGATGTTGGGGTCAAAGGCTCAAGTCTTCTGTGAAACAGTCGTCCATATCTTGCAGCAGCAGACATGGAAGGCAGAAAAACACTTCAGAAATTCTCCAATGTCTGAAATCTTCTTATATTCTATTGCTAAGTGTAGCCTCTGAATACACCGCCACCAACTTTGCCCTGGATGAAATGTACAACATTTAATTTCAGTATCTTTCCATACAGTTGATGTTGCAGTGTGAATTGCCTTTTCGAAATGTGCACACTACATTCGGTCACCAAGCACATTAAAGCATCAACGTAACTATATGCAGTATTTCCTGGCAAGAGACAGATAAGTGTCAAGTAATGGCCATTAAGAAAATGCACTACGAAAATTTGAAGAAACATCTACGGAGCACTCTTGAACGTTCCTTTCATGAGTTCTTTATTCGCTCTGCATAAAGAGTTCAAGTTTCGTTGTGTAGAAAGTACGATAATATGCTTGATTTCATCATTTACCACTAAAACATTTCAATTCATTACTTTCAATGTCATTCATTCTCGCAAAGCACAGCGAATTTCAGCAAAATCATTGGGAGCTTTCGGTAGGAATTGCTTTCGAGCACCATGCATATTTTTCCTTACTAGTTGGACATCATATTTTGCTGAATCAGGTATATAGTTTTTATTCGGTTCAGAATGTAACAGTTTAGGTATCTCACGAATATCTTCTACAGCTTTTCTTTTAAGCTTATTACTAAGTACTTGCCTGTTCAAGATTGTTGCATCCATTGCATCATTATTATGCAATTTGTCCTTCAACAATTTCATACCTCTCGTTAATTTTGTTAACAGCCTTGCAGGATCTAATAGTACAACACCATCACTGAAAGTCCCTTGCTAGGTGTTTATGAAAGGTAAACTTAGAACCACGCATAACATACTTTGGGTTTCCCTTCTCACTGTACACATACCTTCTTCTTGTTCTGCCACACTTGAACGTTTACTAGCGACTGAAAAGAAAACAAATTCGAATCAGCATCAGTGCCAACATAAAAACTTACGTATACTGCATCACTGTCAACTTGAAGATACGTTCTATTTCTTAAAAGAACAAATTCATTTCACTTGGCATTTTGGGATGGGACGGAATTAGTATGCGGCATAACATCTTTAACGACATAATAGTGACATATTTGAGAAAAATATTAATATTAAAAAGATCAAACCAATAGCAAGGAAAATGTTGAAAGTGGTCACCTCCACAAAAAATTTGACATAAAGTGTGTGCTTTAAATAGATCTACATTTTGTGTACTAAAATTTGGTCTATTTTAATTTCTTACAGTTTACCAGGCATGCAAAAATCATCCAGAATGAACAGCACTTCAGATATACGTTTAGTTTGTTGCAAAAATATCTTAAATATATGATATTTTAAATCGTTAGAGCAATTCTTTCAGAAAATAAAATATTTCTAAACATTGTATATAGAGTAGTTTGGAGTGGGGGATTTTCTTTAAAATCTTCTTGTAGCATGTTAAAAAATGCTGAAGTTAAATACCAAGTTTAGTATTTAAACGAATTTTGTTTTTCAGTTATGCTGTTCACCTAAAACGTATATTTCAGAGAAACATCGATATTTAATTTTTGAGTGGAGTGCAATAACTTGTCTACGTCATGAATGTGAGTGAGTGAGTGAGTGAGTGAGTGAGTGAGTGAGTGAATGAGTGAGTGAGTGAGTGAGTGAATGAGTAAGTGAGTAAGTGAGTAAGTGAGTGAGTGAGAGAGGAGGGTTTAATGGCCGTCGACAGCTAGGTCATTAGGGCCCCCTCATGCATGTGATAAAGTAAAAATAGACTACCACATTATTCCACGTAAAGTGTTTAGTTTGGCAGGATTTATTGTAAATATTTGCCTTACTTCCACCGAAAATACCCAATTTAAACACCGCATTTGGTACGTTTCTTATTCTTTGAGTGTTTGAGTTGTTATTTCAGGCTGGTGTCCCCTAGGGCTCCATCTTGGCTCCACTTCTGTTCAGTGTTTTCACTTCGGATTTTCCGAACTTCGAACATGCCGTAGTAGCTTTATAATTGTTCTTTACTACTCCCATCACGATCTTCATACTACTAAAGCCGCATTGCAGGATTCCTTGAATCCTCTTGTTCACTGGTGCTCTACCTGGGGTCTTTCTCTGAGCCCTCACAAGACAGAGGTAAAAGTTTTCTCTCTTCGACCGTTCGTACACACCCATCCTTGCATATCCACAACATCTGTGTTCCCTGATTAGCTTCTACTGTTCCAGTGAAGTATCTTGGAGAGTTATTCGACACTACCTTTTCCTGGTGTCCACATGTCAATCGTGCTGTTAAGCTTGCTTCAGCCCGGGTTTCTCAGCTTTATCCGCTACTCAATAAACGCACCTCACTTGGACTTGATTCCTGTCTTTTGCTCTACAGTTCCCTTATTCGTCTTATTCTTATCTATGCTGCTCCTATCTGGGATGGTGCTTGTAAATCCCAACTACAAGTAGTTCAGAACAAGATAGTGCTGCTCGCTACCAATGCTCCCTGGTTCGTGCGCAACCAAAAGCTACACCAAGAACTAGGCCTTCTCCCTATACCGCCCCGTTTCTTTATCCGCCTACAGGAGGCTCCTGGAGCTGTGGAATATCATCTCGGCATCAGGATACGCCGGCCAACGCGCCTCCGCAAACCCAGTTCGACCTCAAGCTCCGAAGACTACGACCTTTAGTTTTTCACAAACTGTTCCATTGCACAATAAAATAAGATTTAAAGCTTTCCTGGCGACGAACATATTCAAGATGCTCTCATCCTGAAGATGGGAGAGATGTACACTCCCGAAACGTTGATGTCTTTTCATCACTACACCTGGCTCGAAGCCCGAGAGCATCTTGAATATGTTCCATTGCACATTTGCATTGTCTCTGTCATCTATTGTATTACTTTCTCTTTTGTGAGACATACTGTATTGTGTTCCAGCAGCTACATTGATGTAACCAACCTCTATGCCTTTATAATGCTGTTTGCTTTTTGTATATTACTCTCCCACATTTGTAAAGCATTGTCGCTGATCGATCTTGAAAAAAAAAAAAAAAAAAAAAAAAAAAAAAAAAAATTATGTGCTCTTGCTTCTTGTACAAACACACACACACACACACACACACACACACACACACACACACACAAACACACACACATACACACTCATGGGCGCGCTTGTTGATTTATTGATTTATCCATTTCTATTGGCGAGTGTGAAAACGTTATTTCCGGAAAAATTTTGATGTCACAAGTTCATGTTCATATCAGTACTTCCTTTGCCTTATGTAAGCGGTACAGATAAAGAAAAATCTGATGTGTTGGACTCACATGACTTCCTCTACTCTTGTACTTTTCTTACAAATACTTATTCCTCCATCTTCTTCATGTTAGTCGATTTAAACGTCTGCAGTAACTATCTCACTGTTAATATTATTGTAGGTGCAACGAGAATATGGGAATACAGTAAGCTTTGATCGATAGTCAAATCTTTTAAAACTGGCCGCTATGTGAAGTCTTTGCAACTCCGTTCTCTTTACATGACTAAGAGATAAAACACTGAATAACAACCTTCCATTTGAGAAAAGTAGAATTGCAAAACTTAGAAAGATGACAAGGAATATCTCCCAAATCGTTTCTCCACAAAGAAAATACACTTCAACATAAATTGTATGCTTTAACGAGATCTACTTTTTGTATAGTAAGATTTGGTCTATCGCTTCGAAATCGTTAGAACCATTTTTAAGAAAATAAAAATTTTCGAAAAATATACCAATTTTTGTTTTCAACCTATTTTTCATTTTTGAGTAATGCCGTTCACAAACACACACTCACACACCCAACCATCCACCCACACACACACCCACACACACACACACTACACGGACCTTTTTCTAAAAATGCTTTTTTGAGGGTTCATGGGGCCTCAAAACATATATATTCGCTGAAATCTCAACATCGAAATTTTAGGTGGGATACAATACTTCCCCTACCTACTTTACGTAGTAGTGAAAGAGAAAGCAAAAAACCTTTAAGGTTATCAGAATGCACATATTTCTAACTAAGAATACTTGTGTTGTTAAAGTATGCATGCATGGATATCTAAGCAGACAAATTTTAAGGGGCGTAAATTGCGCAATTTTTGGAATATTTTATTTATTAACAGAGTAGAGCAAGGGATTATTTATTAAAGTTATTACCTATATAAACCGTTTGACTTGTGAAAGTTCCGAAGGTAATCTGTTGTGATTACCAGCCAAACTGCCATGAAAATACATCTTTATTAGATACACTCCGAAATTAGAAAATTAAATAAACAATGAAATCTAGAGAACAATGGACACAATATTGTATGGTACTAATTATATAAAGAGATAGATGAGAAAACTATTACACCAGGTTTGAACGAACAGAATCAGATAACAAGAGAAGAATTAGAGGAAGTGTTGAGGGAAGCAAAAAATAGAAAAGTCCCAGGAAGCGATAATATCAAATGGAATTATGGAAATATGGAGGAAAGAAAATAAAAAATGGACTATTGCAATTCTTTAACGTAATATAGAGTGAAGGGAGAATCCCAGACGAGTAGTGTAATGCCAAATTGATAAATTTATTTTAAAAAGGAAATACAAATAAATGTGAGGACTGCAAAGGAATCTCTTTTAAACACAGCATATAAGTTATATTCAGCAGTTTTGGATAAAAATTGTACCGTATAATAGAATGTTCATTAGGAGAAGAGCAGAACGGCTTTAGGCAGGGCAGGTCATGCCATGTTTACCATTAAACAAATATTGGAAAAAAGAAATGAATATAACTTAGAAAGGTGTTTCCTATTTTTAGATTATATTAAGACACACGACAGAATACAACGGGTTAAGTTGTGGAGAATGATGGGAAAATTAAACCCATGACTATGATAGGGACAGAACAAAGAAGATCTAAAATAGTTATTGGTGAAGGAATTATAGAATCAGTCTCAACATTTAAATACCTGGGGTCAACAGTATCGATACTGAACAGCAAGGTAGATGTTGAGGGGAATATTGAAACACATAACATTAAATGAATACATAAAACAACATTTTGGCGAAAATATGAGGACGGAAACAAAGCAGATTCCACAATATTATATCTGAGCCGTGGACACTAGGAACTAGAGAAAAATGAAGATTGTAAACAGCGCAAATGAGATTTCTACGATCATTGGTGGGCGTTACTAGAAGAAATAGGATTAGGAACACTGTAGTAAGAGAACAGTTATTGGAAGAAAATATTAATGAAGAAATACAGATACCAAAAACGCTGGAAGGAACATGTCCTACATATGTTCCCTTCAACATTCCATGCCAAGCTTCATTTTATAAACCTTCAGGAAGAAAAAGTGTTGGACGACAACGGAAGAGGTGAAGTGACCAGTTCAGTTAGCTTCGGAATAGGTCCTTAGGCCTAATCCTTGGGAGGGCGAAGGAGAGGTATTAAAACTGCAGGTAATATACTTGATAACCTTCCATTTGAGATAAATAATACATTGGCTATATTGTATTAAAAAGGGGACCTTTTAAAATACTTGTATGTTATTTTTTAAATAAAAAACACTTGAACATATTACTACACATTTGGCAAGTATATTTATAAATGATATTTTAATTTTACTTCTCCCATAAGTGAGTTGTTTAGGACACGAGGTGAAAACAATAATAACAGCTCACCTATTGTCGATATTTTAAAATCAAAATGTTATTAAAAATATTTACAAGTATAGTTTTTCATTCGATGTTTAGTATTTACATTTACTTAATCGGGGTAAACGAACCAGATTGGTAAATCTTGTTTTCCTATTCCTGGAGGTAATATGTAATGTTCTTTATTCTCCGATCTAATGTTTGGTTTGTAATCCTGGTTGGATCAAAGTGCATAACTGACTTTTATTCGGACTTTTCCCCTCAGTTCTTAAAATAGATAGATCAGATAGATTTGGCGCTTTAGATACCCAAGCTCACTTGTTAATCCAATTCATACTCTCATTCATCATGTGGTGTAATCCGTTTGTTTAAAGGGCACTGGTGCAAAACAAGGTGAGAGCAGGAGAGAGTGAGGGAGGAAGGGAGGGAGAGAGGGAGGGAGAGAGGGAGTGAGAGAGGGAGGGAGAGAGAGGGAGTGAGAGAGGGAGGGAGAGAGGGAGAGGGTCTATATGTGTGTGTGGGTGTGTACAGAGAATAGACAAAGGCAAAATAAAGTATACGATTGAAGCTTTGATGAAGTTCAATTTCAAAAAGCTATTACGTAAGCTTAATCTAGGGTTACCATACTTGCACATTTGTGGTTTATAATATATTTCTTTTTCTGTTAGATTTACTGAGAACTATAACAAAGTTTTACGCAACAATTGTGCACTGTAATTAAGTTTTAAAACTCACTTTTACAGATAATGTGTAAACGAGGAAAGTATTAAAAGCTAGAGTAAAACAAATGCAAAGACCAGTATACTTGAAGCATATACAGCGCCTTAAGTGTGGAGTTTAGTTTTTGGTAACGAAACATTAAAGCAGACAAAAGCACACGGATGAGAGAAAAGTCTAAGTTTGGAAAGTCGGCGGTTGTTTATGATAGTATACAATGTGTATCGACTTGCCATTTTGCAATGCCCGTTTGTCATGGGGAGGTCGGAGCTGCTCCATAATAATGACAAAGGGTCGTAACAGGTAGAGAACAAATATAATTCTGCCATCGGAACCGATCACGAGAGAAAAGTCTACTTCGCGTGGCTTCCTGGTAAGATGATGTATATGAGATGCTTCGTCTACTTCTGGTGTTATCAACGTCCGGAAGTTTTGTTGAAGAACACAATTAAATTAAATTCCCCAAGCATAGATGCAGGAGATTAAATGTCCATCAGCAAAATATTGTCATAGACCAATGCAACATGGGCAAAAGCGCCTCCAATAAACTTAAGGACTAAAAGCTCAATTAAATGTAACACCTCTTGCTATCAGTATGTGTATGTATGTTTAAGGGAACTCAACAATTAGGATCATCAGCGCCCTTTTAAAATGAACCTTGGGAAAAGCCAGAGATAAAGGATAATACAATATAAAAATCCTACGAAAAGCCACAAATTTAAATATACAAAAATATTGTGACTTTGGTGGATGTAAAGTAAAGAAGACAGATGTAGTCGAGATAAAGAAACACTTTTATTTCCGTAAACAGTCACTTTGTACACTCGTTGCAACAGCAAGAAAGTCTTTTCCGATTCACCAACAGCACGGCTCCGAATTCGTAACACAAAGAACTACTCCTTCTCACACTTTACCGCTATTTATATCTCCCAGGCACTATTCTGGAATCTTCAGGAAAGTTCAGCTATTATTGCGGTGAAATACAAAGCAGAGAATTCCAGAAGTCTCTATCCCTTTCTCTCTTTTGCGGTAGTGCCGACAATAATGCGATGGGCGACACTGCTCCCTCCTCAAGGCTGGTCGTTAGGCCAGGTAGGCGACTGGCTGGGTCCCCCCTCCCCAGTGCGGCCATCAGATGCGGCGGGCGCGGTGACAATATTAATTGGAAAAGCTAGAAATCAAATAAATGTACAAATAGTCCAAAAGATACGAAAAATCTATAGCTATACTACTCAATACTTATTTGGAAGCTTACCAGACATAAATGCTTAAAAAACCTTTCGACCACTGGACCTGTGCAAGACTGATCGGTAGTTGTAGAAAGTAAAAACAGACATGCTTTTATCATGTCAAAATTTCATTTATTTATCTACAATTGTTTTTGAGAAAATCGGTTACTTGTACTGTACTTGTAACAGAAAATGTCGTTCAGAAAAAATACTATTAAAAGTAAAACTGGAGGGAAGAACCTCATGTTTACAAATAAAAAATCACATTGCTGGGATATACTCCTACGTAAACTGCTATTTTTAGAACAACGCTTCTCCTAAGGTATGGGCTAAAATATATCTCAGAACTCTAAATATTATAAGAATTACGATGTTTTCTGTGAAGTAGTGCTGCATTCAGAGTAGAAAATGATTAAAGCACTACTATCTTTAAAAATGTTATGTGTTGCACTCACATGACTTTCCCTACTCCTGTACTAACCATTCTTACAAACTCTTATTCCTATAATATCTTCTCCGTGTTAGTTGAGATAAACAAATAATCTTATTGTTTATTTCCTTATAGGTACAATCTTTTAAAGTTAGTTTTCCAAAACTTAAACAAATTACAAGGAATATCTCCGAAATGGTTCACTCTACAAAAAAGTTTATTTGGACATAAATTGTGTTTTAGCAAGATATACATTTTTACTTTCTCTACTGGTAAGTAGAAGGAAGTATTGTATTTCACCCAAAAATTCGATGTCGAGATTTCACCGGAAAAATATGTTTTGAGGCCCTCAGAATCCAAAACAAGCATTTTTACTTTCTCTACTGGTAAGTAGAAGGAAGTATTGTATTCCACCCAAAAATTCGATGTCGAGATTTCACCGGAAAGTGTGTGTGTGTGTGTGTGTGTGTGTGTGTGTGTGTGTGTGTGTGTGTGTCTGTGTGTGTGTGTCTGTGTGTCTGTCTGTCAGTCTGTGGACAGCATAACTCAGAACGAAAAGTCGATTAAAAACCAAAGTTGTTATTTAAGTTTAATGTCTTTCAAGGTTGCGACAGGAAGATTTTGAAGAAAATAGTCCCACCCTAAACTACCCCTTACATGGAACATTTTTCAAAAATTTTGATTTTCTTGAAAATGGCTCTAGTATTGATTAAAATGCCATATGTTAAGATATTTTTATGACAAATGAAGTGTATATTTTGAATTTTTCTGGCTGTAGCCTATGTAGTCCTGTTCACTCTGGATGACTTTTGAATAACTCGTAAACCATAAGAGATGAATAAAATCTTACATATAAAAATGTAGATCTCGCTAAAACACAATTTGTAGAGTGGACCTTTTCGGAGATATTCCTTGTTATTTGTGTAAGTTTTGGAGAAATTATAATTCTGTCAAATGGAACATCGCTATTCATTTCTTATATGTTAACCTTTCAGAAGAACGAAATTTGAAAGCTTTAAAAGTTTTGACTATCGCTCAAAGTCGACTGTATTCCCATATTTCCCTTGTCCTCACAAGGAAATAAGTAGTAATTTTTGTAAATGTTTATCTTAACTAACACGAAGAAGATATAGGAATAACAGTTTGTAAGAATGGTTAGCATAATAGTAGAGAAAGTCATATGAGTGCAACACATCCGATTTTTTTAGTTATGCCGTCCACAGATTGACATACACACACACACACACACACACACACACACACACACACACACACACACACAGACGGACCTTTTTCTAAACATGCCTCAAAATACGAGTTCCGGTGAAATCTTGACATCGAATGTTTAGGTGGATTACAATATTTCCTAACGTATGTTTGAACTGTAGCATTGTGCCTTAAAAATAAAACATATGTCAGATGAAAGAAAAAATCTCAATGTATAATACTAATTACAAACTAAGCATATCTTTTTTGACTTAGCCATATAGTCTCTGCTTAAGAAGATTCTACAGATGCAACAGCGCTTGTTTATGATAGACAAGGCATGGCATGCTGGTTCATAATTCATTGGGTCAATCTGTATATTAATATAGATGCATAGATTGGGTTCTCAGTGGAACAAATGTCAGATGGTAAACTTATATGCTTGTTTGCAGACAAGAGATAGAGAGTCTGGTGAAGGTATACCGGAAGCTCCTGGCAAGCAGTCCTCATTCTTCTGCAGGTACGACGGCAGTAAGCTCTGCAGGTTCAATACCAGGCATCACACCCACAAACAACACCTGCGAGGTAATCATGCATTTACTTCCAATTCACTTCTGTCTGTGAT